>VZTG01006789.1:845428-884122 GCA_013397845.1 Melanocharis versteri
AAAAAAAAAAAAAAAAAAAAAAAAAAAAGGGCTTTGATTTACTCCTACTCTCTTTGTTCCAAGTTTCCCTCTGAAAACAAAGAGAGGTATATATGGTCTCTTGGCTTTGTGCAAAATATAAAAGCATTTTCATTTCTGCAAAGCCTCTGTTGTAGAACTAAAGAAAGGATGCTTTGTAAGCAATTGGTTGGTGCATGTTCTTAAAAAAAAAAAACTCAGCAAAAACTTGGCTTCCGTGAAATATAGGAGGACCAACAGATCTGATCTATTCAGCACAGGTGAGAGGGAGTGATCTAATCAGGAGGGCCTTTTTATTCCTTTTGAGACATCAGTCTGGCTCTTAAATATCCTCTGGCTGGCAAGCTTCAGCAGGATATGAAGTGCCTGGGTTTTTGAGAAGAAGGCCAGCTCAGGGGCCAGCCGTGATGCCTCAAGGGCTCGTGATGAAGATAATCTACCCATTGTGGAACAGGGCCACCATCAAAATCTGTGGTTCTGCAGGGTCTGCTGGCTGGTAGAGCAAACACCTAGCCACGTTTGGCAGCTGGTGATTGCAGCATGCAGTGCTGGTCATCCTGCTGGTTTACTAGATTGATCCTTCTCCATAAGGTCCTTTCTCTGCTGCAGCTCCTGTCTCAGGAATTAGGCTCAATTCAGAAGTGAATCCCTTGGGAGCTAAGTCCATTCTACAGTCAGAGGTGTGACTCAGCTTGTGTAAATACACCTGCCTGGGGTTTGTACAACCTCGTTGAAGGCTTGTGGCATTATCTGCAGAAACTTAAACTCAGGAGTGGCTGTAGAGCTAAAGGATTTAGGAGGAAACCTCAGGTAGTGAAATATATGGAAGATCTTGCTTGCATATTTATTATCTCCACAGTGCCCAGGTGAGCTACTGTGAGACTTGCTGGGTCTGCCCAAGGAATTCATTACCTCTCATCTGCCTGCCCTGTAACCCAGCATAAGCTCGTGTTTATAAAATACAGAGGACTTGAGTAAATCAAATCACGGTTAGAGGGTGGGCTGCTTTTATAGACATGAAATGCACAATAGTTTGTTGTTCTCCTTTTTTTGAGAACCTGTCTCTAGATTTCAGGAGACTAGTGCTCAGATGCTACCCAAACAGACAGAATAATGAATAAAAGTGTTTTGGAAATTTCCCAAGGAAACATATTTTCTCTAATAAAATAGAAATGTGTGGAAAGAGATAAACTCCAGACACACACATGGATTTTGCTCAATATCTATTTCAAGATAAGTTTTTGGTAAAGCTCACATTTTCTGGTTAGAAAATAAATTTTTAGATGTCCAATTTTAAAAAAAATATAGCTTTTATTTTTATAATATATGTTATAGGATGAATATCAAAAGTACAGAAAATAAGACCCATTCTTTTTCCTAGAGATGGAATATTTTAACTTCCCTGAAAAGATACATGAGACCCTGGCCTCAGAATTTGATTGATAGGAAATCATCTCTTGTCTGATGCTGTCCTGATGCAAAACAAGGAAAAAAATATGAGGTTACAAGAATTACACAGAAGAAACTTTCCAATGCCTCTTCTTCCTTTAAAACACCAAAGATACAAATGCCCTTTCTCAGTAGCCATGGAAACACCATTATTTAGTACTTAAATAACAAGCACTGATTCTCCCCTTACAGCAGAAGGATGACATATTCACTGGTCTAGGAGCTTACGGCTCTGTGGAACTCAAACTGGTTTATGAAATATGTGACTCCCATCGTTTAGGAAAAGCCCCAAATATAGGAAGAGGTGTTGGTGATGCCAACCAAGGCATCTCTGTACAGATCAGCTGTTTACAGAGTATAGAGAGTTTCTTTAAGAAAATACAGAGTGTGAGGCAATGGATGCAAACTCTGCAAGAGAGGAAAGAGTTACACGATGACACAGAATTGGACTGTGTCCAAGAGGATTATCAACAAGAAAAAGGGGCTTTGGTTTAGTTCTGCTATCTTTGTTCCAACTTTTGCTCTGTAAAAAAAAGGAAAATATACAGGCTCACGTCTATGTGCAACATATAAAAGCATTTTCACGTCTGCAAAGCCCTCACTGCAGAATTAAATAATGAAGGCTTTGTGAGCAATCGGTTGGTACTTGTTCTTAAAAATAGCTGCATCACAGACAAATCAGCTTTTGTTCGGAGGCTGGGCAGGCCACGTGACCAATTCAGCCAGGACAGGTGATGACAAGGACTGTGGCTCATTGTTGTGTTGTGAAACTTCATGTGATATTGCCATGCTCTACTCCAGGACCTCAGCAAGTTTCCAGCTCAGGAGAACCAGGTTTGGTCAGGTGCATTGGATATTTTTTATTCCCAGGACAGGAAGAGAGAGGACCAAACCACTGCTGGATTTGGTATCCATCCTTCCATGAAAAACAGGTTCAAGCAGTAAAGAGGTCTTCAGTCCTTATACACCAGCATTGCACCTTCCCTCTTGTTTATGCCACAATATATTTTAACAACCTTATTGTCTTGTTTGTAAGACATAGCAAAATGTACCTTATATGCCATGTTTTGCCCATGTAGTTAATACATTAACAATCACCTTAAATTCTACAGAACTAAAATTTAGCTCAGAGGGGAGAGTGTTAACTCATGCTCATAGGAAGCAGGTTTTAGGAGGCTCCTCTTCCCATTTTAACACTATACAGGTGGGCTAGAGATTAATGAGCATCTGTCTTGTGACCACATGAATCTGTTCACTGTTTGATGGGTGAGGTGTGTTCTGGCATCTATCTTCATAGTTACTGAGCAGAAAAGATGATGCCTAGACAAATACCTGTTTTTCAGAAGTGCCCAGGAGTGCTTTAATAAGAATGAGCACAATCAGCAGGATCTACACGGGGTGTTTCCCTTTCAGTTCCTTCTACTGAGTTTGTAGCTTCTGCTCTCACCTGGTTCTTGGTATTTGGCAGCAGTGAATTCCATGGCCACTAACCAGCCTGCTGCACAAACCAGGATTTATGTTTCCCATTGATCTTTCTTCCTCCTTGTACATATTTTGAGGAACTAACTGGACTCTGACTGGGGATTGTGCAGTAGTCCAAGGCTGAGATTTTGATTCTTAGTCAGTCAGAGACTCCTTTTTCCATGTTACACCTTTTTTGCAGGCTCTAACAGTGGTCGGATTAGTAGCACAGAGGGGTATAGGTGTATACAAAAGTGTGCATTAAGATTAGTGGCTGTGTAGACTATCAAGACCACAAGAAGAAATTTAAGAATGACTGACCTAACACTTTTGTTGGATTTTGCCTGTTTCTGTGAGAGTGTGTTAGCAACTTTAAAATTTAATTTAGCGTAATTTAATTTATTAAAATTATGAAATTCACCTTGTTCCTGACAGTTAGAGTATTCTAGTGCAACGTTACCCTGAAGCCATTCCTAGATAAAGCATGAAGGTAGAGCATGTGAAATGTGCGTTCATTGCCTGCTAAGTGCTGGCTGAGGTTCTTCATTGTTTTGTCTTGGGTGATGGGCGCTGTGAGAGGGCCAGGCAGTTTCATCAGTCCTGGATCCTGGCTCCTACTCTTGAGAAACTCCGTAAGATGACGTGCCAGCCTTCACCTCATCTGTGTACCAGACTACGCAGGGTGGCAGGTCAGCCTGCCTGCAGAGCCCCTCTCTGGCAGCTGGGCCTTTGCTCTGGGTGCCCACTCAGCTTGACAGGAAGATGAATGAGAACATTTGCAAATTTTTGTCTTGTACAGTGTAAAATCTCATACAACCCGGCTTCCTTCCAGCCCTGATTTTGAAACTGGCATGTGACTGGCTCAGTTGAATCTTCCCATGTCTTTCTAACATTCCTTTTCAATTTGGGCATATTGTTCTGCTTGGTGATAGTGGCCCTGATAATTGCATGAGTCAGCCATTTTGCGCAGTTTGGCAATATACTGGTCTATTGTTTTTTCAGCTCTTTGGACAATGTTCCTGTTTCTGTGGGTTGAAAAGCACTTCTAGGATTTTATGGAGTCTTTCCTGCTCTGCTCTTGTCATTACCAAACACTGCAGATGCATATGGTGGGCCTTATCTCAAGAGAACTAAAAACATGCCTTCTTGCACTTAATTTTCTTTTGCTTTCACTATCAGCTATTTTAGTTCCATCTTGCAGCCAAAAGGGCACCCAGCTAACGACCACAGACTCTTTTACATTTCTCTGTCAGACGTGAGACAGTGCTGCGCCCTTGGCCTTGCCCTGTTTCCTTCTCTTTCTTTCTATGACACTGTTAGTTTCTTGTGCTTGCAAGTCCTTTTTCCTCCCTCCACTGCCCTCCATGATGCAGCAGAAAAGGCGGCTGCCCACGGAGAAGTGGAAGTGTTGCTCATGAGTGTTGGTGTCCTTTATTATCACAGAAGTGCTCCCTTGAACTAAGTGCTTTGCAGCTATTAATTCGTGCTATTAAACTAGCTGTGAAGAAAGGATGGCTCACTGTTGTTTTGCATTTGTTTGATTGGCACCTTGTTTGAAAGTAGGTTTTATCAAGTTTTATCGTGAGCTGAGTGACACAGCTAATTATACTTGTTTTCACAAGCGCCGGGCTGCAGTCTGAAGTAGAGTGAGCATATAAAGCACCAGTGTCATAATTCTTACAGATAATGTTTGGTTTCGCAAAGTGTTTGGGCACATGGGTATGAAATGTGACTTCTGCTAGTAAAAATCACATCACAGGAAGACTCTGTGAGCAGTCAACAATTTTTTTTGTGCTTTTTACCCTTAATAATGCAGGGGAGAAGCGGAAGGAGCAGATCCACTGGGACACGTCCCAGCAGAGAGGGACGAGCTGAGTGATCGTGGAATATTTTGCAGGAGATGCCATGTTCTTTCTCTTACTCCATGGAGTCTGGAGGACCTGTGAGTCCAGGGTTATGCTGGCTGTTGGAAGGGGGATCTAAGGAGTCCACACCAAACATGTTCACAAAAACTAGAATAATAATATAGATGACCCTATGTAGGAAGTTAAATTCTTCTTACACAGCCTGGTCAGGGGGTCACCGAACAATCTGGGGTAGGAACTGCTTCTCTAGAAGATGACCCAGGTAAACATGCCTGCTTCATTGGACCACATCAACTACTCAACAAATACGTAAGTCTACAGAAAGAGCTTAACATCATAGAAGGCTACAATTTTTCTGTGCCTGCATGCCAGGTCATCTGGTGGCAGGTGCTAACTGATAAGAAAGATAATTTCCAGTCAATGAATGGATGACTCATCAGCACAGCAGGTCATAATGCTGAGGGCTGTAGATGGGCTTTAAGAAGAGCTGAGATAATTTTATGACCTGTGAAAGCATTTGCCTAGCTGTTCCTGTATAATCAGTAAGAGAAGGGTAATCAAAGCTCGTTCCTTGGGGCACCAGATAATGATACTAATTAGCACACAGACAAGGCTTTGCTGAAAGCATTGCACCCAGGCATGTGATAATTAATTAGCTGATTGTTTGGGGAAAGGTGTGCCCCTTGCCTTCTCCTACTCCTCTAAGATTGTGCAATGGGAAGAAAGGAGGATTTTATGCTTGCTCATAAAATAGATGCCACATCTAAAATAGATGTGGATTTAGTCCAGCATGGCGAATTTGGGCAGCTTCTCCAGGAATGTGAATTTGTGCCGAGGTTTAAAGAGATATCTTGAACTACTGCTCCAAGTTGGATCTCACTGCATTGGCGGACAAAGGTACGGCCATTAGATTTTTTGTCTGTTTGTCTTCTAAAAAAGGACTGGTGCCAAAACCAGATATGTCCACCCCCTGTGTACTCAGGCTATAGCCAGTGATACTCAGCCGCAGTTCTGAGCTTCTGGGGACCGAGGTTTGCATGGGAAACAGTTACTGCTAGTTTCTATGGCGCAAGAGCATTGCCCTCACAGTGAAACAGGCGGTGGTACAGGCTTTTGGCTCCACCTCAGGAAACTTTGCAGATCAAAGATCACTCCCTCAGATGGGCTGTGGGGCTGGCTGCCTTTCCCAAGCAGGGCTCCCTGCAAGGAACCCAGATTTGATGAAATCCAATGCCCTGACATTACAGTGACCGCTTTGGCTCCACGGGGCTCAACTCAGACAGAGGTACTGGAGTCTGGCAGTGACCAAGTGTTTTCTCTTGTTGGCTTTCTATTTCTAGGAGACTGTTGGATAGGATCCCAAGTGATATATCTGGCTTCTTGTCCAGGCTGGTTTGTGTGTGTGCGTGTGAATGTGACTCGGCAGAAAATATCCCTCCATTGTTATATGAGAGAGAAGCAAAGAAACACCAGTTTAAAACAGCGATGTGAGGCAGAGCGTAGTATTCTTTAGCTCTGTACAAATCCCTGCCTGGCCAGACCTTCATAGTGCTCAACATTCTGCCCAACCAAGTCACAGCCGAGTTTTGCAGCTGCATTCAGGGTTTCCCAGTCCCTTCTCTCCCTTGTGGTAGCAGAGAAAAGAGAACCTCTGGAAGCCTGTTGGTTGGCTCTGCAGGGGGCAGAGGAAAGAAACTAAGCTGTTCCTTGTAATTTCAGAGGTCCTGCATACAAGCTACCATGTGGGAAAAGTTTTCGATTATCAGAATAACCTCTGGTCAGGTCTTGAGGGGCTGTTGGGTGGTCATCATTTCTGGAGAGGGTGGGTGGTGGGAAGTCCCCTTCTCTCCTCCTACAGAGGAGTCATGGAAATTTTCATCTCTGGGCCAGGTCTCTTCAAATTAGACAAAGCCAGTGTTTTGTGAGTGGAGTTGGAAGCAAGAAGAAAATAGCCTTGTGCCATCAGTTCCTTTAGGAGGGTGATTTTTCTGTCTCATGAGATATAAATGTGCCACGAAGCAGGTCTTCCTTGGATATGCTTTAGGCTTCTGTCCAACGCACTTCCAGTGTGGCTTGCCTGCTTTTGGGTTTGACTTGGTACCCAAACCTGCCATTTCTGCTCCATGGAGCATGGTTTAGCCCATAGATCTCTGAGCAGAACTGTGGTAATCTGCTCCAACATTTTCCCACCAAAACAAAGCCAAGCTGTCCGATGCCCAGTACTGGTTCCACAAATGAGAGCTGCTCCTACAGTCACCTGAGTCTGTTTGACCATACCCATCACAAGCAGTCATAAACAGTGTCCACAAGGATATGTGACTCAGTCAGTGCCCGTAAGGCTGACTTTTACAGAGCTCAAATTGTCACGAGAGGATAGTTGTTCTCAAGGCCTGAGTCATTTGCTTAATGGGCCCTATTTTTAAATGAAGGAGGCAGAAGTGGCAGTGTTCCTGGGAAGGAAGGCAACTACCACCTTTGCTGTGACACTGGGGGAATTAAGCAAAGTCTCTTCTTACTAAGGTGGTACTCTATCCTCAAGCAGAGGAGAGTCCACTTTGCTTCTGCCAGTTTAAGGGCAGAGAAAAGCACACGCACAGTGGAAGACTAAACATAAAACGCTGCATTTTTGATTTGCAGAACTTGTAGAAAAAGCTGGTAATATGTCAAAAGCTGGAAGCTGAAGTCTTCTCAGATGTCTTCCCGAGGTGCTGAGTAACATATTTTAGAGTTGTGCATTGGGGCATGTGCGAGTTATCGTGTGTGGCAGAAATAAACCACCTTACCTTCTCTTATTCATGTTGCATACAGACACAAATGTGTCATTCACGTAAATCGGGCACAATTAGCCAGAGGGCTCAAATTTACAGTGATTCTGATAAACCAGACACCTAAGAAATTCTGTGATGGGAAAAGGCTGCACTCTGCAAGAACGCACCAGGTAACAGTAGCCTTGTGAATGATAGCCCAAAGCCTCAGCTTTTGCCCCGGTACCTGAACATCTCACTGTCCTGAGGGAAACATCTGCAGAGCAATTATTATCTTGGAAAGAGCCATGGGAAAATAAAGCAGTCGGTAACACTTGAAAAGCGTCCCAGATTCCCACTGAAAGGCTTTGTCAGAGCTGTGAACCTTCACTTTATTTAGCTGCATGCTTTTTCTTTTTCTTTTTTTTTTCTTTCTTTCTTTTTTTTTTTTTTCCTGGAGTGGGTAGTAAACCAAAAAAGTATCCTGTATGTTGCTGCAGTGGGAAATCTCAGCCATGATAACATTCAACTCAAGGTTGTTATCTAGTGGATTGTAACCTGTGGAATATGGGAATATTTCTCAAAGGAAAAGCAGGGCTTGTCACTTGGTGCTCTTTAGGAGCTTGACTGCTTGTGTCACAGCAGACCCCAGCTGAATGAGTCATGTAACACTCAGAGGGACAATGACTATGTCATACTGACCTGCAAAGGGGCTGGGTGTGTTCATCCCGTCTCTGCAGGACACAATCTTCTTGTCACAGACACTCTTCTTTTTTCCCGAGTTTTCTTTATGCAAGAGAAAAGGGAATTTGGGACTTTCAGCCTGCACAAACCTCTCTGCTTCTGTCTCTCTGACATATGTAAATTACCGTGGCAGGTCATTAAGTACGTGCCTATCACAGCGGGAGAAATGACAGGGCTGCCACTGAACATGGTGTTTCCTAGCAGGACAAGCCGGATGGCACAGCCCCAAACGCTGCTCCATGCTCTGGCAAGTGTCCTGCTCACGGGTCTCACGCAGCAGGAACAGGGTCACGTCTCCGACTGTGCTGGACACAGCCAGCTGCAGCGGTGACACAGAGACGCCTCGTGGGGTCTGCAGAGGTGCACTGATATGTGCAGGAAAGGTGTGGGGCACACCTGCATCAAATCCCACTTGGAAATGTCACGTAAGGCTGGGCAATAGTGCTTGGCTCTTGCCTTCAGAAGCTACCAAAGGGCTTTGGGCAGGAGGCAGCATCACCTCACCCATTTTTGCAGATGGTAAAACCGAAAAACAGGGCAGTGAAATAACTTAGTTAAGGGCACCCAAGGAGGCAGTGGAGGAGCTGGGAATAAAACGCAGGTTTCATGAATCACCAAACCACACAGCTTCCCCTTAGGGCTATGGATGTATTATAATAGAGCAAGATCCAGATGTGGTTTTTAACTGTCGTTCAGTACTCTGTGTGATATTACTCTGCGTAAGAAAATATACAAATTTGGACTCCCTGGAGATCTGACTAGTTTGGGGAGCTTGATTAAGCCTGTTTGGCATGACATTTTTAGGCAGAAAAACACACAAAGGGATGGGGGGCAGTTCTCAAATACGCTAGCAGGGCCAGTGGATTGCTGAGTCCTTTCTGTAACCCGGAGGATGCATAAGAATTTTAGAAACACAATCTCAGAAAATGAAGGAGGGAACAAAGTAAAAGCAAAGAAGCTGGACCATATCAGGAGGTAGGAAGAAAACAGATGCTTGGCAACAAATCTTTGATCAGATGTGCTGTTCAAGTGGCAGCCAATCCCCTTAGAAAGTTATTATTCTCCAGCTGTTCATCCCTGTTCCCCCCACTCTCTTCCCAACCCACCAACTCAACTGCTTGTTAACTGCTCCAGAAACCAACCCGGGCTGTTCTGAGGGAGCTCTGCTTGGGGGCAACTGTAGAGCTGCCTATGCTGGCCTTTTGGCAGAGATATTCAGCAGTGGTGGTGACGAGGAGACACGGCAAGGGTCCAGGGATGGCCAACTCTCCACCCAGCTCTGTCACATTTCAGCAGCTCTTCTAGCTGCAGTCAGAGGAAAAGGGCGTTAGCTGAGTAAAAAAATATTGCTCTTCATGTAAAACTCTTAATGCTTTGATATTAACAGTAGGAAGTGAGCGGGCCAAAATCCCAGAGCCTGAAGCCATGATTTAAATTGATCTCTTTTCACATTTCTACCTCCAGGTTTGGTCTGGGGGGAGGGGGAGAATGGAAAAATTGCATCCTCGCATCAAATTTCTACATTAAAATTGCTGTTCACCATACCCTGAAAAACTCTGGCTGTTTTTTTCCAAAAAGGCCTGTTCTTGGAGTCAGATGATCACATATCATCTCTGGCTTAGCTAAATAATCAGCTCCTTAACTTTTGCAATTTGCCTATACAATGAGAAAGTTATATTCATTATACTAAAAAACTTGAAGTCAAACACTATTCCTTTCATACTTCTTCATGTAAAATAGGGGATTGTGATTTAAATTTTAATTACTGATTTCTGCAACAGAACTCATGCTTTTGAACATTTGATCTTAGAAATGCAGATTTCATACTAGCTTATGGTGGAAGCAGGACTCTTGCTTTCCTTCCTGATAGGATTATGTGATACTCCTGAATGATGTTAAAAAAACATTATCCAACCTGTAACGGAGACATCTTTGGGCCCAGATGAACAGAACCATCCTCATCCAACCCATAGACCATGCAGAAAGTTGGTGTCAGAAACAAGAGTCTCATCCTGCTGTGGGGTATTTTTATTGAAGTTCCAGAAGAAGTGATTCCTGTGGATACTGCATTTTAAAAGCCTTCAAAGACCTTTGACAATGAGGTGTGGAAGTCTCACTTTCTGATGAGACCTTGTGCAAGACTCCTGGCTGTGTTGAGGGTCCAAAGCCGTGGAGAGGGGCTGATTTTTGGGGGAAGCAGTGCAAATTCATGGCTTTTACTCTGCAGGACTCTGGTCCAGCCCTCGTAAACAATGCAAGAGAGCAGCTGTCATGTGTACTGATGGCAGCTCATACTCATTTGATATGGCTGAACTGAACAATAGTTTGATGGGAATCATAGGTAGAAAGCACTACTTTGATATTGGCGTTAAACCTTCCTAACAACCCAGTCATATCAGCCTCTCATTTTCAAAAATTAAAAGCCCCCAAAGCTTCCTGAGTGTTTATGCTTATTTATAAAGGTTACCAGTAAGCCACGGAGAAAAAGTCACCTTTAGCTTCTCTGAAGACAAGGGCAGGAATCATCTCACCATGCTCTGATTACCTAAAAAGTGGGTGGTTTACATAAATTAAACTGGCTCTATAGCTGCTGGAGAGATACTGACAACTCCAGGAGAGGGTTTCTGCCAGTCTAACAAAGAAATAAAAATGAAGGGGAAGACATGCTTTCAGAGGGTCTCTTTTTCCATTAGCCATAGGAGTTTAGATCACCAGTTTAGTACAGGTGCCTACAGTTCAGTTTCAGTGAGCTGAAGCCACAACCTGGTAGTCATGTCACAGAGAGGGAATCTGCCTGACCAGGAGAAGAAAAACAGGGGCTGAAAGAGGGAGGCAGAGAGCGGCCCCAGAGAAGGTAAAAAGAGACGGAAAGTTGAAGAGTTACAGACAAAAGACAGAACCTTTAAAACAAAGCCAGTTCAGAGGCTGTAACGCAATGTGTCCTTCAATATCAGGTTAGCTGTTCAGTGGCTGGCACTTTGCACCGTGTGAAAAGATCTCAGCTGAAGATCTTTGATAATCCGGCCAGCCGCGGTGTACTCGGGGGCACTATTCCCATATGCCCAGCAGGCAACTGTGGGGAGAGGGAGGCAGAGCTTTCCCACCACTGACAGACACCCTTTCTGTCTCCTGCTCCCACCCGCAGTGAGTCATGACTCCGGAGACACCGCCCTGGGCGCTGGAGAAATCCACAAACCACTAAAGCGTGATATTATGGACAGGATGGAAGTGGTGCCCTTCTTCTTGAGCCTCGTGGAGGGAAACTTTGCCAGGGTTATGGGATCAGGAGTTATGGGAGTGAGTGTTAGGTCAGGAGAACACCCTGAGGATGGGATACAGAAAAGATGCACTGGATCTGGATGATAGAAATGGCACACTGCAGGAGGCAGGTCTTGATGGAGAGACCAAACTTGATGGCTTGCTGCATCTACCTGCAATAGCCAGCATTTGGCTGCACATCTCTTTGCAGTCAAAGTAAACTGTTACATTGCAATAAATGCAACCCAGGTGTTTGCTTGCTCCTTAGCCATTGATGACTGGGGCACTTAGTACAACACTGTAAAGCCTAATGCTTCTGCCTACAGCCACGCTTGTCTGCAGTGCCCTGTAAAATCAGTTTGGGCTCAGCTTCTCAGCCTGTGCCAATTAGCCTGATTCCCCAGGAGACAGGTGGGGGGATGCCACATGAGTGTATTTACAGAGGGACGATATATTAAACCTTCACACTGCTTGTAAATTAAATGCATGGTTAAAGCTCTGGTCAGATGCTCACCCGACCACCCTGCCATCTCCTCTGATTTATCTCCGCAGCAGATGCAGACCCACACTTCAGTGGTGAGCCCTGCCAGTAGCAAATCTATTATTCACACTCCTCTTTGCCCAGGAAAGTAAAAAAGTCAAGTATGTGGACTCCTTTGGAAGGGAAGAGAGAGCAGCATGGGGTGGTGGAAAGGCTTATCTTTGCTGAGCTCACACCTGACCTGCCGACATGAGGTTGAACAGGTTGTGAGGGAAGGCGGACAGCCAGGGAGCAGCAAAGCCACAAAAAACCCACAACCTGCTAAACAGGGAACCCTGTGTAACTTCAGCTCTCGTGTTCCCTTGGTGTTGTCAGGTTGTAGGGTGTCATGTGGCAAGAAATCTGTTCTTCCAACCACCCTCCTTCCTCTCTTGTCTGTGTGAGTATCGGTGTGCCCCCTTGCCAATGGGATGTGTCCGCACTGTGCTAGTGATGATGGGTTAGACAGAGCCTTCAGGAAAGCCCTTGTCCTTTTTAAAAACTGGAAATGGGACTTCTAGCTTTGTAGATGGGCTTCAACCTTGTCTGTTGCTCAAGTCCAGGCCACACTGAGAGGTGGCATTATGTTGCCAAAGACCTCATTGTGATCTTCAACATCCTCATGAGGGGAAGTGGAAGGGCAGGTACCGATCTCCTCACTCTCATGACCAGTGGCAGGACCCGAAGAAATGACATGAAGATGAGTTGAGGCAGCTTTAGGCTGGATATCAGGAAAAAAAATTCACCCAGAGGGTGGTTGAGCACTGGAAAAGGCTCCCCAGGGAAGTGGTCACAGCACCAAGGCTGAGAGAGTTCAAGACGCTTTTGAACAATGCTCTTGGGCACAGGGTGTGACTCATGGGGTGTCCTGTGCAGGGCAGGGAGTTGGACTCGATAATCCTGAGCCTTCCAACCCAGCATATTCTATGATTCTAAGTCACTTGCTTTACTCTGTTTTTTTCTCTTCTGTCTTCCTTTCTTTTCTCTGGATTCCCTATTCTTTCTGCTATTGCTTTTTATGATGCAGAAATGAGTAAGGAAGCAGATTTGCATGGTGTGAGACATTAAGAGGAACCTTATGCCACACTAGCATGGCTACTGTGACAGAGAGAAATGTGTATTGTCTGTGTGTTTGACACCACTTGCACAGGACAGCAACCACAGGATCGTTGGGATAGAAAAGCCTGATGTCTTGAATACTGTAGGAATATTTAAATACAGCCAGCCTTGATCCTCATTCTGGGAAACAACAGCTGCTGCCAGGATAATTTTATCCTCTTGCTTACACAAGAGAGAAGATCTATTTTACAAACATCCCGTGATCTCCTGGACCCATATATGCGGTTATTCCAGGTCAGAGTTGCATCACTGGAGTAGCAGATCCATATTCTGACCTGTTTTTTTTCCTCTCGTCCAGCAGACTCTTCCTGCCTTGAACGCTCTGAGCCTAGCGACCATATTCTTTCCTCTCGTGGCTGGGTTGGTTATCACAGCATCCCCTTCCCAGATCGTCTCTGTGACTTAGGAGGACACTGGGGAAGTTTTGCTCCATCATATTCGATGTAGTGACTCACTTAACATCGAACAACAAACAATCATGGAAGAGAAGAGCTGGTTTCCCTGTTTGCAGGATGCAAGGCCCTAAAGATAAGAAGCTCATGCCCTTATCAGTTCTCATGCTGAAGTATTTGGCTTTTCCTGGCATTACGCTTCCACTGTCTGCCTGAGTGCAAAGGAAAAGACACTAATTAATTAAAGAAAGAAATTTCCCAGCTCACTGTCTTTCAATTGTGACTAGCTGCCCTGCTGCACCTGTAATCTTCACAGGACCTCTGATTACCTCCCAGAAACACTTCCTACATGGAAGTTTCTCTAATGAAAAATATGGAGAGAGAGAAATCTCAAATTTTGTTACATTTTTTTTGGGTGGGGGGCATGGCAGGAGAAGAAAACCTGAAATGTTTCGTTTTATAATCAGGCACTTTGATATTTTCTTATTTCTTCGTTTGTTTTGAAATAACTTTCTGGCTCCATATTTCCTTTTGTAAACATTCAGAAGACAAAAAAATGCCCAAGCCTTTCATAGGAGCTAAAAATGAAAACTGTTGGCTTTTCTGGAGAAGCAAATTCCCTTCAGAAGGGACAGAAAATGGCGTAAAGTTGTATTTCAAGAAACTAGATTTCCTTGAAAATTACATTTCCTTCAGATTTGTCCAGCACCAAAGTTTATCCCTTTTTTTTTTTAACTCTTTCCTTGAAATTGCTGATGAGTCCAATCACACATTTTTTCTCTGAACTGTAATTACCACATTGGAAGGGTTGTGTAGGACAGCCAAAAGCAAAAGCCTTCCTGCTCACCCTCTGAGGCTGCCCAGGAGCATGAAGGGTGCCCTGGAGGGTGGCTCTCCAGATACATTTTTATTTGATTAGCAATGGTCACTTGGCATCTGTGCAACCAAAGTATTTCCATATTTAACACCAATATGCTAATGCTGACAGTCAGTGGGGTTAATCATTATGGAAATACTGACCAATTCTTGAGTCAAATATCAGGTGGTGCCAAAAAACAGAGCCCTGGGACAAAGGACAGAGAAGTTCATCTCTGACTAATACTGCAGATAAAACGGCTGTTATGCAAAAACGTGTCTTCCAACACAACACTTGGGTCACAGCAACATCTGAACCACAAAAATTCATTCTTCTTTCCCATGAAAAGCAGCAAATGCCATGCGTTGCTGAAGTTTGGGATTCTGAAACCCTTTAGAGGGGGACAACTTACAGCCCTGATAACAAACTGTCCAGGCTGCTGGGAGTTATTTATATAGAGCTTAGAGGAAAAAAAATGGAAAAAAGAAAGTCTTCAGATATAGCCATGAATTAACTTAGAAATTAGAAAAGGGTTTCTAAGCAGCAGAGGAGAGGAGGTCTGGAGCATGTCAGCTATGGGTATAGCACTTGTCAAAACTGGTATCAGATTTTAAGATGATCTGCATCAGTCAATTAATGACACAAATGGCTGTAAAGGCAGGCCGGGCCTCTTGATTTAGCTCTGCCTTTCTATAGTCCTGTTTACTGAGGGCTAAACAACCAAAAATATAGGTAATAGTCATAGCAGTCAATGCTTTCAGTCTCTCCCCAAAGTATTTAAAATAACAACTTCCATCTTCAACAATCACTCAGGATTTGGAAGGTTTCCAGTTTTGACAACCCAGTGTAACAGAGAATAAAAAGTGTGTGATTTCACTTTAGATGGTCCTCTCTCAGCACCATTGAACTTGATACATCAGCAGGCCCTTTAGAAAGTCTTGGTTCACCCATTAACTTATGCCCACAGATGCTTGCCCTCAATCAGCCCTTTCTGGCTCACAGCAGCAGCAGAGGGTGGAACACACTCAGAAGCACTTTTTGGAGGACGGCAATTTACTGGGCAAAAAAGTTCCAAGTCTTTCCCTGAGCTTAATGTTGGTTGCAAATATATGAATTTTACAGAGTAGGGAGAACAATATGTGACATGTATTGTGGGCTGTGTTTGTGATCCCGTGAGTCTGCGTGTGTCTATTGTTCACCAGCATTAACAATGGGACTCATGTCATCTAATTTTGACTTTGCTTCTGGAGCAACTCAAGTTATTTTTTCAAATCTCTGCCCATAGCAGGAGGTGGTGGCTGTTGCTTAAGGGACAATTGTGAGGTACAGCTGGGATGGAGCATGGATGTGCTGCTACAGTGTGTGGAAAGAAGCTGACAGCTCTGGATGGCAGTGCATCCTCTGTCATAGAGGGTGTTCTTGGGGAGAGACAGATCTTCTGCCCTTCAGCAGAGAGGGATCTTAAATAGCCAGCTAGGAGTAGATGCTGAATTTTTAAGCAGAGAAAGGACGGTGTGATGAATCCCATCTGAATAGAATATGGTCATTAACACATCATTAAAAATGCCTTGTGCCTTACAAATGCAAACAATAAAATCCTTCCAGGAGTGTCAGACTCCCCTTTCTCTTTAAAAGCAGCTGTAGTTTTTTACTACATGGTGACCTTTCAAGACCTGCTACTCTTACTCTCCTTCCCAGCTCTGCTGTTCCCCAGATGGATAGGAGCAAGGTGTTTGCTCTCTGTGCCCTACAAGCAGTGGTGCATCCTTACCTCATCTTCCATAAGGCTTTACTGTTCTGGACCCAGTGCAAAGCAAATCCTTCTTCATATTCTGACTCTCCTTTGGCATCTGGGAGAGGATTACAGCTTTTGGCCTCGCAAGGGATAATGTCATCTGAGAGAAAGGTGGGTGCCTCACCAGGTGGTGCCATGAGCCAGGAGACACCTAAAGAGGAAGATGGAAACTATGATTTGGCCTCGGAATAGATCTCTGGAGAGCATGTGAAGCCCAAGGGTAGCAGGTTCATACTGTCTGCAGTGTTTGCAGGACAGCTTGGGAGAGTAGGATGCTGTCACCCACTTTGAAGTCAGGAGTCCGGGCAAACTATGGTGAGAAGTACCAGCCCAGGAATAAAGAAATGAATTGGTTTGTAACCTTGATTATCTATCCAAATTATTGAATCACAGTGCAAAATAAAGAAGGATATCAGTAATATCCCTTTTATATATTTCCAGTTCTTCTACTAGAAAATGCTGTTTACAGTGGTGTTCCACTTCCCACCAACTCCCATATCCCCTTGCATCCAAATTCAACTGGGTAGCATTCCCTTAGACAATATATTCTGGGCAGCTAATCCTGGCATAATTTCTCCAATGTTAAAGAAAGAGGAGGTGCAGAGGAAGGGTCCTGCAACAGCCTAGAGAAGAGCACATTCATGTTGCAGATGACAGGAGGACCCCAGCTTGAGCTTGTTGAGTTTAATGAAATAAAAGCTGAAAAGGGTAGGATTGGCTGCCACAGATACATCAGGGGGCCTAAATACTGGGGAGGAAATAGAGCTATTTAACTCAAGTACAATGTTGGCACAAGAACAGCTGGGTACAGGCTGCCCATGAATGCGTTTAGACAATGGGAATAGACAGAAAAGAGCAATACAAAAGTGAAAAAAAGAAAAAGCAAAAGCAAGTAATTTTCAGATTATAGAGTAATAGAAATGGAGCTGAGGAGGGCCTCTGGAGAGCTGCTCATTTTGGGTTTTTTAACCTTTGGTAATATGACAATCACTCCCAAAAGAGAAAAGCCAGAGATCCTTTTATCAGTGTGGACACAACACTTTTAATTCACAGCTTACTAAAGCAAAGACTGTCCCTAGCATGTTCCTCTTAATATTTTCCCAATTTTGGCTGTATGCTTGCAAATGAGAACATGAAATATTACAATTAATAATCTGCAGTCATTTCACAGCCCTTCAATCTGACAGTGCTTAATTGTGTGAGAAATATTGCTCTACTGCAAACCTCTGCCCCAAAGCCCTGTCACAAGCAGCTAAAGCATCCCTCACTCTTGATACACTGATGAGACGTTGTGGAGATATGGCTGTTCCTGACAGGAGGATTCAGACTTTGTGATTTCTTCTAGCACCAGGCAAGGAGGTAGGCTTCAAGAAATGTGAGAAAATGCAGCCTTCACCTCCTCTCAACCCCAGGCAACAGAAGGAGTGCTAAGCTTGCCTTTGGCTACCAGTCCCAGCTCTGCTGCTCCATACCCCCATGCTGCTGCTTTAGGACTGTGGCAACAACAGCCACTTTTCCCATGTGGCTGAGAAGCCTTGAGCCTTTGCTGGGATCTGTGTGACCTTCTTTATGCCTCTTTCCTCCTTCCATTTGCTTGTCTTATTATCTGTTCAGCAGTCATCCTCTTCCAAAGCTGGGAAAAAGCAGTGGGTATAAAGAGTGCCCAATAACAACCAAGTCCTTCATCCACTTGGAGACTAGAGGTGCTACTTTCTACAAATAAATATCAGAAGGAGCTTATTTTGGCTTCATCTGTGCCTCTGCACAGGAACCTGTGTCACCAGTGGCTCTCCAGACTGGGGTGAGATAAAGTGTCAAATCCTGCTATTTCAAATACCCATGTATGCATTCTTTCCACAGGCTGTGAAAATACCCCCAAAAAGCTCTTCTGGGGCTTAGAGCATTACTGTTCCAGTCTACACTGTCATTTAGTTCCCTGGGTATTAGAGAAATCAGGAGGGGAGGATGCCAGATCTGGCTTTATTTTGGCCATACAAATGTATTACTGAGTAGTGAAAAGTCAGGGAAAAGCATAAATCTCACTGCTGCACTCCAGTGCTCTGGGAGTTTTTCAAGTCCCTCTGGAATCCAGAGGCAGTTTTCAGTTTGTAAGTCTAAATGTGCTTTACTGACAGGGCCAAATCCAGCCTTAACACAAGGCCATGGAAGTCGGGGGAGTTTCATCAGGAATGTGTTAGGAATTGCACCGCTGCTTTAGGGGCTATATTTTAAGGGAGTTGCTGAGCCAGTCTGCCTTTACAAAATGTCAGAAGTAATAAAGCACAAGCCTTGTACCAGTGTGTTTTCACTCCTCACCCTGAGATTATCAGATCACCACAGGCACCAAATCACTCTTGCAAGACAATGGTAAAAATGCTTTGCTCTGCTCTGCTCTGCTCTACTACGTTGTGCCTCAA
This sequence comes from Melanocharis versteri, assembly GCA_013397845.1. NCBI lineage: Eukaryota > Metazoa > Chordata > Aves > Passeriformes > Melanocharitidae > Melanocharis > Melanocharis versteri. The sequence goes on from VZTG01006789.1 coordinate 864,067, forward strand.
AACTCCTGCTGATGTTCCTGTAAGTTTACCACTTTCATCTCCTAATTAGCAAAGGGGTATTTTCCCCATCTCAGTAAACAGCGAACAGGGCATAGGACTGAACTATATGCAGCCCCAATGGTGCGCCCCCAGAATCTTGTAATTTCTGCCCAGTGTGAGGGTACAAATATCCCACAGAAAATGGAGCTGCATTACTGGTGGACAGGTAGCAGCTGTCCCCACTGCAGTCTTCTTCCTTGTGCCAGTTGTGACAAGCTGCTGCCCCTGAAGAGGTCGGGACCCTGGAGAACTGCAGCAGAGACATCAAATACTATTCAAGGCTCCTGCAAAGCTGTTGCATCTCAGACATCCCAACTATTTTAAATTTTAAACACAGCTTTGGAAGGCATGTCTCTCCTGCAACATTCTTCCCATTGCAGTCATGTGCACAGGCTTGGCTTTCCAAACAACAGCTCTACTGAGGAGCTTGCTTTGTTATTAATAAGATGGCTGTGTTTATGTAGTTTAAGTGATGTTAAAATTAAAGTGAAGTTATGATTCAGCTGACTTCAAGTTTTCTCAGCGCCCTTCCTTTGCACACACAGTTTGCCCTGCACTTGTTTGCCTTGGCAGGGCCTGGGCTTAATAGTAACAATTTCATCTTCCATTTATAGGCATCTGCACGCCATGTTATTCTTATAAAGCAGAACCCTTCTCGGAGCCGAGCAAGGGGGACATGTAAAGCCATGCATGTGAAGGCAAAAAGCTTTTTGAGACCTCAGCTTCTTCACATAAGGAATAGCTTTGTCTCTGCCCTTTGGGAAAAATTAGTACGAAGGGAAAAAAGTCCCGTCTCTGACTCTGGATCTTGAAAAAGAAAGAAAAACAGTCACAAACCTGCAGTGTATTACATTCAGTGTACACTGCTTGGCAAACTTCCAGGGCAAATGTAGGAAAGCTGTAAACTGGTGGAGTTAGATATATCAGGTGAGATGTTTTCTGCATGGAGAGATGAATTCATTTTTTTCTCAGATATTTAGACTTCAAGTGACTACTGTACCAGCAACTCTCTCTTCTAAGAGACTGGGCTTGGGTTTCCACCCAGGCTTGGCTTGGGTTCCCACACAGATTTCCTAGTACCTGAGCACAGTGCAGCCCATGGAGGATTGTCTCGTTCCTGTTCATCATTAGCCAGACCTTCTTGCAACTCTGTCCTTTGAATCAGTGCTCATTCTGGAGCTTCTGGATGATTTATTTTTTTAATGTAATTAATTTTTTAAAAAAGTTAAAGGGGGCTCGTAGCAGGGATTTCACATTTTGGAAACCAAGACTCCAGGGGGATCTTTCAGTTTTGCCTTACATGTCCACAGTAAAGAAAAGAAACATGAAGGAGAACCTGGCTGCAACAGGGGCAAGAGGAATGGCAGATGTGGCATGACCTGATGAGACCAGCCTGGCACTCATGAAAATGAGATTTGTCTTCCCTTAGTGGCACTGAGTTCCCTCTGGGGGAAGTAGTTTTGCTTCAGCTAAAACCTGGTCGCCTTTGCACTGCAAGTATCCGTCCTTTTTGGCAAGCAGCCTTCCTCACCAGCCTGACCCTACTCACAGGGCCCAAAACACTGCCGGCTCCTTGGCTTAGTGCTGGTTGAGATGGGGCTCCTGCCTCCCCAGCATGGCTTTGCTGAGAGTCCCTCGTCCCCTGCTGAGGTCCCTTAGGAGCCCCTAAGCAAGGCCAGCTGAGGCAGGACCCCTCCTGCAGGCCTGCACTGAGCTTATGGGTGATGCTCAACAAGGCTCAGCACGGGCAGTGTTCACCATGAGGGTCAACCAGGGCAGCCATCACCTGACTGATGCAGAAGGACTTCCAGTTCTGGACCCCACCCAAGCTCATCCAACAGCCCATCTGACTAGCTGAGACTGCAGATCCTCAGCAAAATGAATGTGAGCTTATTATTTCTCTTTTCACTCAAGATCATGGGCAACGCTGCTTCTCTCAGCTCCTGCGGTGGGCACCGATGCCACAACAGCAAACTGGGAGAAATCACCAGATTTTGTAGCCATGGGGAAGACAGAGAAAGTGTAATATTTTGGGTGTAACTGGGTGGGGTCCAGATGTGCAGGCAGAACTCACGATAGAGAGCTCCTTCCTTTCACTGTCCTCTCCCGCTGGCGTGCCCCGCCTTGGCGTGCCTTTCTAGATGGGTGCCATTTGACTCCTGTGCCTGTGTGTGCATCTGTAGTGTGACTCCTCGTACGTGTCACATCCCTGCCCCAAATCTGCTTCCCATTTGCCTGGAATCAGATTCCCTGCTGTTTCTGGGGGACTTTCCCTGAGCTGCTCAGCCATGACCAGAGCCTGAGGCGCATTGGATGGCAGCTCGTGAGTCTCACACTGCAACAGCTGACCACAAACTGAAAACCTCCCAGTGGAAGGCTGCTCTTTGGGAGTGTGTAATGCTCCTTTCCCCAAATTACTGGTTACTCAGTCACTTGTGCATAAACAGGAACTTTGTCCCCTGCTCCTTTCCAAGTGCTGGAAGGCCAGCAGCTGGCATGCAATCCTATCATCTTTGAAACAGCATCATCTCCCAAAACATCAGAAATGTATGGATGGTGTCCTGGCTTTCCAGTAACCAGATTCACTTGCACTTTCACTGATGTTACAGTCCATGGAGTCAAACCATCTACAATTTGCACAAAGTTGGCAGGCTGGGGCTGCAGCTCTCCTTTGCTCACCCCCAGCAGATGATCCGCCTGGCTCCAACTATAAGCTCTGTGGGGCAGAGGCAGTAAGAATTTTGCAGTGATGAAGTCACATAGGGCCTGTTTTAATTAAAAATATTGCTTTTCCTTACAGACTTTGCCGCCTCCTTACTGCTGAGGGACTGGCTGGGAGACAGTTTGTGTCACTGTTTCAGGGACCCCCAGCAGAAGGTGCCCATCCCAGGGGTATTTGGGCCTTTCTGAGCAACCCTCAAGTGCTGTGTATGTGATTAAATGAATTTTCTCTCCTGTTTCTATGGGTCTGGAATAGTAACTCTCTCAGTGTTCTATTCATTTTTTCTGAGGGAGGGGCATGGGGGCAGCAGATAGATGAGTTTATGATTCCTAATCCAGATGCAGCTAGTGGGAAGATAGTCCTTTTACCCTCCTGTGCCCTCTCTGCCTTCTTTCCTCCTCTTCAACCAGCACTTTCCACCTCGACATTTTCCCTGCTTCCATCATCTCTCACCTCATCTGCCCTCACCCTCTCCTTTAAATATCCTGCTTCTCTCTTCTTCCACCCCCAATGCCTTTCTGCCTTCTAGCTTTGCCTCTGGTGAGCTCTCTGGGTGTGCCAAGCCACTGTCTCCTTGTTCAGCAGCAGCCTCTGCAGCTGCTCTGGCTTTCTTGGCTCTCTTGGCTTTCATTTCTTTTGGCCTCCCCCCGAACACCCGGAGGTGGCAAACCTCAGAAAGACCCTCCAGCAGAGAGGTTTCTGACCCACTGTTCCCTCAAAGGGAGAAGTTCAGGTTCTCTTAGGGAAGTTTGGGGGTGCTTTGTCAGCAGAGGGGATGGGGAGACCCACGGCACTGCCCTGGGAAATCATTAACTCTCCATCTGAACTGAGCAAGGCGCTGTGAAGAAAGTGTGTGAACACAATGCTTTTCGTGAAATACCTTGCAGGGGATCATAGGACTTGCAGGAGGGTGAGAAATGGACTCTAAAGGAGAGAGAAACTCAGGAAGAGCTGAACATTCAGGAGAGGGATAAATAAACTCAATCTAAGAGGGGCAGAGTCCTGATGAGATCTATCACTGGAAGGTTTGGGAGTCCAAATGAGCAGCAAAGAAGCTCCATAGCTCTGGTTACAGTAGATCTGTGGTGAGTGGTAGTGAGGAGTTTCAGTGGACAGAAGAACAGAGGGACAGGACCCCTTCATCTCTAAATTGTGACAGGCTGCTCTATTTAGAACGTATTAATAGGAAGCAAACAAAAAGATGGCTTTTTTGGTTGTTTGTTTGTTTTGACTTTTTTGTGTCTGTGTTTGTGTGTGTGTTTTTTTGTTAAGGAGCTCAATTTGGTGTGAATTACATACTTTAGCTGCACTACAAATTAGAAAAAAGGACTGCTCTTGTCCTTTGACAGTTGGACCTGAGGCATCAGAGATGGATTTTGATTTTAAAAGCCAGACAGTGAGTCTGTGGGAGACCAGGTAACTGAACAACATGGAACTCAGAAATCCTCAGCAGTGGCCTCTGTGACTGGGAGAGACTTATTTCCCACTGGTGTTTTGTTGTGAAAAAGCGGTAAGAAGTCAGCTTGGTTTCAGGTCACTGCCAGGAAGAGAGAGACACAAAGTGGAGGCAGTTCAGAGGAAGAATGACCAAAATGATGAGAAGTGGCTGAGCTAGCTTGGTTTCTGAACTGCAATTGAGAAAGTGGAGCCTGCCTGGCTTGGCCAAATGACAGTGAAGAGCTCAGAGTGACAGTCAAGTTGCCACAGCTGCATGAGTAGCTGGTAAGTTGGTTGAGAGAGGCAGCGGCAAAGTCTTCATAAACCTCCAGATTGCTGAAGGGCGTAAATACCAAGGCTACAGAGAAAATGGTTTTGGCCCTGGATCAGGTCCTGGCTCAAGCTATAGCTCTCTTTTGACTTTTCCACTGCAGATGGCCATCTTGAAAAGGAGTCTGCTGCACGCCTGTAGCTGTGGCACAGGCTGAGCTTTACCTCATGACCATTGGAGCCACAGGAAATATGAGAGCCCTTGTTCGGTGTCATTTCCTCTTCTTCGGATTCTGAGCTGTAATCAATGTGTGTTGGCGTTGCCTGTGAACTAGAAGCTTGAATGCAAATCTTTGAAGGGAACAGCAAAAGGCTCTTTTTTCAGAATGCTACAGCAGCACTGGGATTGAATGTTGAGCAGTGAATGGATGGTCTTGGTACCCCACAGGACAGAGGAACAGGCTTACTCAGTTTCATGTTTTTCTTTCTGATGTACTCTAGTGGGTCAGCTGAGGGGATAGGTTAAATCTTTCTGAATAAAAGCATCCAGTCCTATGCAAGCTCTCTGTGAGTGATGCTGGCGTAACCTCGTAAGTGAGCCTTGGAGTTAAAATTGTCTTGATAAACTTGGAACGGATTGCTCTACATTAAACTTTTGTTTCCGGACGTGTGGAGACTCAGGCAGACGTCACACTGTTCATTATGCTTAGAACACATTTTCAAGATCCCTTTCCAAATCACAAGGGCAAGAAATGTCAAAAGCAATCAAACCAAACTTCCAACATAATCACCTGACTCCAGGAGATGGGGCTCTAGACCTCAGCTGATAACAAAAGGATTTGTAAATGGCAAATGGTTTGTTTTACAGCTGACCTAAATAATAGGGAAGATAATTGTTTCTGTTCTACAGAGAATATTTTATTCCTCCAACTTGAAATGAAACAAGCCATTTTGATTTGGGCTTTTTTGTTTGTTTGTTTTGTTTTGTTTTATTTGTTAAAAAAATGCTACTTAACAAAAAGACAGGGGAATTTCAAAATGAAAGAAATCATTTGGGAATTCAAAATCATATGGGAGGACATTTTATACACATTTTGTTTCCAAAGTGTAAAAATAGAATCTTGGGATGAGGGTGGCTGGGTGGAGGGGTGGAGGGGTGGTGGGGCATGATATTTTTTCCTCTGCTTCTCGAGTTGGACTTAATTACTTCAGTGATTTCTACTCTTGAATCTCCAGCAAATTCCTTTCTGCAGGCTTATTGCATGATATTCCCAAAGGGAAGTCTAGATCCTTTTTGCTAAAATGTGCCTGAGCTGGGAAAGATGATGCACATTATCTGTCACTACCTCGTCTCCCACTCAGAAACTTACGGGGCTGTCTTTTCTCTTACAGGAAGATCTGTCCTTCTTCCTGGAATCTGGCACTGCTTTCTCATCCCAGCTGCCTTTCATCCATGCAGGAGTGTGGGGCAGAACAAGCCTTGTAAACAAGTGATGCACTACCGGAGGAGAAGGCTGACCTTAAAATATTTGGATTTCCAAAGTGTCTGGTCTAATGAGCTGAGCTAGCTGAAGCTGCAGGGCAGAGAGCAGTATCACCATATTCAGCTGTCTTGCAAACAGCCTGCAGCCAAGCTTCTCAGAGGAGAGAGAAATCAGAAAAGAACCACTACCACCACCACGAGAAAAAAATAAGTGTCCTGTCTTTCACGAGTGAAATTTATGGGAATAATGGAATGATGCTGCTCCACAGATGGTAGGTCAATAAAGTGGGCCTTACCCGGCCTCAAATCTTTGGTATTTTAATGTATTTCCTGATTCTGTGAGTTACAGCCGCCCTGTTGCACATATATGCACATAGCACTTAATGCTGTAGAGGAGAGATGGAGCAGTATTTATCTCCTCATTCCCAATGTCCCCTTTATCTTTGTTTTAAAGGCTTGATTCAGCTTTGAGAAATCTGCCTTGCTGCAAGTCAAACTAAAAGCATGCCCTGAAAGAGGAAGACATTCGTATTTATTTTAGTTAATTGCTTGTTTGCATAATTACTCATTCCAAAATCTAACTTACAATAAAACCTTCCCTTCCATCAATACAGCCATTGTTACAGCTTCCAGCATGTCTGCCGCAGCAGTCATTTGCTGGAGCTGGGAAGGCTGCTTTGTGAAGGTGAGCTTTGCAGTCTAGCTCCGAGGGTCAGTACGTCTGACCCACAGAAACCAGGTCAGAAAGCTTCCCAATCAGCTCAAGACCCACTTGGCTTCCAAGTCCTTCGCCGTAATTCACTGTAATAAAGAAAGAGTAAGGGGATGACGAGGAGGATTTGAGGTTGGTGAGTGTAAAACAAGGACGGCTTTTAGAATTAAGCATCTGGTTTTTGACTTTGCCATCTCTACTGTAGGTGTATGGGAATGTGTGTCCCTACATATTAAAAACTAACCAAATAAGAACACTGTTTGAATGCGGAAGAGCAGTGACTTGAAAGATGTTCTTTATGTCCTTTCTTTTTGTGTGTGTGTGGCTTTTTTGGTTTGTTTGTCAGTGTGTTTGTTGTTGTTGTTTCGGTTGGTTTTTTTTCCTTGTTTTTTTTTGTTTGTTGGGTTTTTTTGTTTGATTGTTTGTTTGGTTTCTTGGTTTGGTTTGGTTTTTTGTTGTAGTTGTTGTTGTTTTTTGTTTGGGTTTTGTTTTGTTTTGTTTTGTTTATATGCACAAACAGGGGGAGAACATTGTAAAAACCTGCTTGGATCTGTGGGGCTTTGGCAGCCCTTGGCAGCACGTACAGTGCACCACAGTGCTTCAAGACAGAGATTTTTCCCCAGTACTGAAGAAACACAGAGTCTCTGTTTTGAATGTCCAGTCCAAGTCAATGATGAAATGGTGTGTCCTGTTAGGCTGAGATGACAGCAGAGGGCAGGGAGTGCAGCCTACAAAATTAATATTAAAGCGAATAAAAGGTTTTCTAAGCTTCTTTGGACATCATGTTAGCCTTTCACCCATTCCCAGCTACGAGGTGTGACCCTGCCTGAATTGGCAGGGTCTGCCAAAGGATCAGGTTCTGACCATGTTTATTTTGGCTGTGGCTGTTGTAAACCCAGGGGCAGAGCTGGAAGTCCTCCCTCACCCCAAGCGCCCTTTGGGATACACCCTTCCTGGGCCAAGCTGAGCCAGGCTGGCAGGAGACAGCATTTATGGATGTACATCTGAGACCTAGGGACAGCCCAAGCTCTGCTTGTTTTCTAAACATGGCCAGAGGGTGTCTTAGAAAGCCAACAAGGTTCCCAAACTTGATGAGATGAAGGCTGGTGCAAGCAAGACACAGTCAGGTCACTGGATCTGGCCTTCAGATGGGTAGGTGGATCATACTGAGGGATCTGAGATTTTACATTGGTGATAGCTGTAGCTGCTCTCATTTTGTGATCTATTCTGCTTTGCCCTGGGGCTCATGCCTTTCCTTGCTGGCAATATGCAACACCCTGGTGGCCTCCCACTTCCCTTCTGTCAAAGATACCTGTCTGAGAGGAAAGCTGGATGAGATAACAGAATAGTTTGCTTTGTGATCAGTTTCAACGTGCCTGGACTGGGAACTGGACATGGCAAATCCGTTGTTCAGGCAGAAAAGGAAAGGACGCTGTCTAGGTGTCTGGTTGCATGTCTCTCAGGATGTGCCTGGAGTTCTACGGGATAAGCCCAGTGCTTGTCTCCTAACTGGCAGAAATGGCTGGTATCTCCTAGGGAGTTTCTGCCCCCACGTTTCCCAACATCTCTTCCAAACGTGTGGGTATCCCAAGGAGGAGCCAGTGCCTGCAGTCGTGTGGGAGGGGGAGGAGGGAGAGGAAAAGAAGCCCTGTGTCCTTGTAAGCGTAACAGTTTAGTCTTTGCTCTCAGGGACACAAGCTGGCAGTTGGCTTTGTAGTAACCCACATGACAACAGGAATAACATCAGGCGTAATTAGACGAAATGATGGTGTAAGTTCAACTCTTTCCCCCCAAAGCACCCAGCCCCCTCAACCCATTTTGAAACAATGCACCTTTTGTGGACTCCAAGTAGCTTTTAAAAACACAATTGATTTCTTTCTTCCCCATCACAAGAAAGAGTTTGCTGCTAGGATAACGAATGTTGAAATGTCTCAGGCAGGATGGGGACTGAAGCAGGGAGGGGATGAGACACCTCATCCCTCCCAGCTTCTTCTGATGTCCTCTTCCAGACCCCCCTCACCTACCACCACCCACGAGATAATCATTGTTCTTTGTTACTACAGCTTTAAATGCTCTCCCTTTCCACCCCTGCAACCCAAAACAGTATCCCCTATTGTTTTGGTGTTGGAAGTATACATGACGTAGTAATGATTCTGCCTTTTCTGAGGCCTTGTCAGGTTATGGATGATTGATCATGCTTCATCCACCCAATGAAGCCCATCAAAGAATAGTACAGCATTTTCCTCTCTGTCTCCTTCCCCTAAGTGTGACTTGGCTGAGAGGACTACTGTGCTGGATTTGAATGGAAATTATCTAAGTGTGTGGCTCCAGCTCCCCCTGCTAGCTCCCCTCTCTTTAAAAAATGAGACTGAAATGTAATCAGATTTACTTTAATGAGGGGGGACTGAGAAAATGCATCCCATGAAAAAGAACTTTGCGGGCAATCCAGGTCCCACACCATAAACAAAATCAAGTCACTCTATATTAGTGTAGAGAAAGCCTCAGCACAGGAGAAACCCTGTTTATACCCCTCCTTATCACAGCTTTCTAGCCAGCCCATTAAACTGCTTTGTACCCGCTCCTGTGCCACCTTCCCTGCAGATGGATGTGTACGTGACTTCTGGGTAACAGAGTTGGACGTGTAAAGGCAGCACCAGGGCTAAAATGGACCAGACTCTGAGTGCTTTGATTTCAGTTTTAGATGGTTTTGAGTCCTTTGCTGAAATACGAGTCATTTTAAAACTACTAAGCTAGGAACTGTGGGGGTTTTATTGGTTTGGCTGTCTGGTTTTTGAGCATCTTTAAGGCATTTAGACATGAAGTGTGATGCCAACCACTGCAGCATTATTAACATTTTAAGTGTTTGAAGACTGCATGTGACTGTGTAATGCTATATCTATATATGTGGGTGCATGTAACGTTGATAACTGAAATTGGTTTATAGCTCTATCTAGTTATATTCTTTTTAAGGTCCCAGTGAGATACCCAGGTAATCAATTTTGAAAACTAGCAGTGCAGTCATGTAAATAAAACTTGAGAACAGTGGAGTCTGACAAAGCAGTCCTGAGAATTATGGATGTAAAATTTCTTCCAGAAGGGGTCCAATAGCTGTACATGTACAAAAAAGAGAATCAAAAATTATATTCTCAGAATGGTTCTTTTTTCAGTGCTCCTAATTTTGGCATATCTATCCACATTCTTTCCTCAAGCAGGACAGTTATTACTTATGCAAAAAATACCTGCCCTGGCAAACTTTAATCCCAAACTGATGTACATGAATTTTAGTAATGACTCAAAAATATTGAAGCAGAATTTTTGGAAAGCTGTATTCTTCCTTTTCCTCATGTGGGATTTGATTTTGCCACCCAAAAATTTCTGGCAAGTTTCAGGCTAACAAGTGAAAGTTCCAGAACTTTTAATGTTGTGGCAAAAGGGAGGGGGTTGTTCATAAACTCTTTTCCAAACATAACTACTAGGTTAACTGTTGACCAGATAGTACCCAGAAAGTATATTTTATTGACTGTGAATTCATTAATAGTTAACTGGTGTGCAGACATTGAAACAATGTGCTGATTCTTCATATTGAATCCTATCTCAGACAAATACAATAAGATGCCATGGTCCGTTGCCTTCTCAGTTCAACATTGCTGAGTGTTGATGTCAGGGAAAAGTCTGACTCAGTTAACAGCATTCCTAGAGCACTCTGTGGAACTGAGGGAGCTACAGCAAACTTAGAGGCTTCATTGAGATACACAAGCTGAACCTGCAAAACAGCATGACACAAAACCCCCAATCAAACAAAACCCCCAAAACAAACAGAAAACAACCAAAGAAAAAAAAAGAAAGAAACCAAAAGGAAAAAGGTGATTAGGCTCCAGAGCTAAAAAATGTCAGAGGCGTTCCCAGGGCAGTAACATGCACCTTAAGGAAAGACATCTGCAGTCACAGGATCAAACCTTCCTGCTCCAGTGCAAAGCAAGTGTTTCCTGCTACAAAATGTTACCTCTACCAGAAAGATTCCTTGGGTGCCTTTTGGATAGTTACCTGTTTATATGTTTGGTTATTTGCTTATATGACAAATTTTTGCTTCTGCAACCTGGAGCTCTTAATTTCTCAGCTTTCTTCCCCTGAAGTGTGGGGTGTCATTTGTAAGTTTTATTGCCTTGCAAGGCAGAGAGAGAATGAATTCAGGTCTCTGAAGAGATTTGGAAATGCTTGATGTTGGATGTGACTGCTATTTGTAAAGGAGTTTGGCTTCTAAAGGCTGGTGTATCCAGAAACACAGGAAAAAATGTTTGGTTTAGAGTCCTATTAAACTCCAGGAGGACAAACACACTATATCTGTTGAAGGCCATGATCATTGCCGTAAGATTAACTAGAAAGGAAAAACACATGGCAGCCAGCCAGGAAACACAACTATCAGAAGGTAAACAGGCATAATCAACCAGGGACTCCAGAAAGCTGCATTACTAACAGAATAAAACCTATGACCCCATCTGAAGGTCCTCTTTCCTAGAAGGATGTATCTAAACAGAAAACAATTTTTTAGGGCCAAGAAGTAGTGCTAAGGCCATGGATAAAGCCAAGAAATAGGGCCAGCCCTGGTTGTGGTGGCATACTGAGAATGGTGCTTTTGAAAGACCAGAGAGTGCATTTCTGCTCATGCTAGCCCCAAAGGAGAGACATACTGACCATCCCTGTCCTTTTCTGGAAGAACTAATTGTTGGGGGTTCTGTTTTGTTTTGTTTTGTTTTGTTTTGGCATTTGTATGTGGGGGGGGGAGTTGGTTGGTTTTGGGGTTTTTTGTGGTTTTTTGTTTTTGGTTGTGGTTTTGGTTTTGGGTTTTTTTGTGTTGTTTTTGTTTGTTGGTTTGGTTTGGTTTGATTTGGTGTTGTTGTTTTGTTTTGTTTTTTTTTCTTCTGGCAAGGAATATATGATAGTGAGGACAGTAGGACTTTTCCATCACTGCTTCTGAGATTGTCCATGTTGGCCTTGCTCTGTTTCTATGCCAATCATACCCCACAGGTCAGACTACTTGGGCAGAAATAGTATCTATTTCTTTTTGATAGATTTTTGTCCTAGTGTTTATCAAATTCATTTATATATGTATGTACCTGTTGGCACCCCCAATGTCTGCAACTGAAAACTCTTTACTCCATTTTCTTGCGCAGTGTATCTCTTACCCATTTTGAGCCTGCCATCTGCAAACAGCCAGGAAGTGTTTCCAATTCATGGAGTTCTGTTTTACCTCCTCAGTCATGGTCATGGAGTTGCACTTAATCATGCGTGGGTTTTTTGTGTAGCCTTGAAAATGAAACAGGAGTATGAAAGACAGGGACAAACCACTTTTTGCCTACCAAAAAGTAAACTTCCATCCTTTTTTAAATGTAGTTGCTCTTTCCATAAAAGATCAAGTGCACTTGATAGACTGACAGTCTCTCAAATTTTCTCCAGCAAGCAAAGGAAGGATTTGTGAAGATTCTGTAGCTTGATGAAGCTGCTTTACTCTTCCAAACAAGTCTGTCTCTGGCTTATCTGCAGAGCAGTTAGTTTCGCATTCGTCTTTAATCTTTACTCTTCTTTGGAACAGGTGATAGGTAGATTGATCCAATGTATCAGTAGACCTTCTTCAGCACACTGGGGTGGCTGTGTTGTACTGAAAGGCTGTGGTCTAATTCTGTGAATGTTCATATGCTGTGGGACTGGCTATTACATCTACAATCCAGTACTGTAGGTGTAATTATAAACAATTGCACCTCATGTTGGCTTCATTATTGAAAACAATAGCCTGCATCAATCACACCATGTATCTGACATGCAATTATTAAAAAGACGTATTAATTAAGTCACTGTGCTTTTCTGATTTTCTGGTTATGAGAGAAAAGCAAAGCATTTTTCTTTATCTACAGTTATAAAATCATCATTATGGTATCTATACCCTGGTGTAATACTGCGGATTGGAACAAACTATGCCTTCTACATCTTTGACTTTAAATATCAGATGCTTTGGGCTGTTTGAAATGTTGGGGGTGTTTTTTTAGTACTTACTTTGATATTTCCTGGCCATATTGAGACCTAAGTGCAATATGGATGATGTTTTATGACGCAAAACTGTGTGACTGCATTATATTTGCATTCTATGTATAAAGGCCAACCAATGTGACTAACATATTGGAATGTGTTAGTGGGGCTCAAGGTTTTGCACATCTAGTTCTGGAAAACAGACTGGTGGCACAGGCCTGGGAACAGCTGCAGCTCTATAATGCATTGTTCTGCCTACCTAGCTCCAGATCAGTAGTCCGAATTTCTTTTTGCCGTGGAGTTTGCTCAAACATCCTTTGGAAAGTGACACATCCTGATGCTGGAAGACCTTCCCAGGAAAGTTTCGGCAGGGAGGAAATGGGAGAATATAACATCTCATAAACTCCCTATGACTCCAGAACAAGGCCCAAAGGCTATCATTACTGAGATGCATACTGCTAGCGTCAGTTCCAAAAGAGGATCTCAATTTATTGTGTGTTGGGAGTTTCTAGGGTCAGCTCCATCCTGCTATGTGGTATAACAATGTGTCAGTTGCACAATAGGAGTAACCTCACAGTATTCATATGTCACTTCAACAAGAGAGCAAAAAAAATACTCTTGTAGTTACAGGGTGGTTTGGTTTTTCTGGCATTTAATTCTTACATGGCAGGCATCAGTGCTTTAATGGGTGAGATTTTTGGACAGAAAACAAAATCATTAATAGAAAACAGTTATGAGTCTGTACTTCCTATCCTTGAAAAACTTCCCTATTTCTTTCTTTTCTTCCCCTTTTATTGTCATGTCATGTCAGGGCTGATTATAAGAGACAGGCTTTATAGCATTACATGGGTGGGCTTTGGACTATAGAGCTTCTGTTCTGGACATCAGAGACCTCAGCTTCACTGTCTTTGCTCTCTCCCTAACACAGTGAAAACACTGAAGTGACATCCCAGAGGTAAATTTGCTAGCCTTGAGTCTAAGTTCATGGATTCTGAGACAGAAGGAAAAAGTCACATTTCACAGCCACAGACCAATCACAAAGCAGTTTCTATTGTGATGGAAAACTAAATAGTAAATGTGACTCTTGCCTCTCAGTTACCCAGTGTGTCATAGTGGCTGATCTCTAAAGAGAGGCTAGGTTGAGTCCAGGCACCATCTGATACAGGGCAAGACCACCCAACAGAGGACACCCAGCAGGCAGGTCTGCCAGGCTGCTGCTGTCCTGTTACAGAGACACTGAAAGCAGAAATGGTGACAAACAGGCAATGCCATCAGCAGCACAACAGGAAATGCTCAGAGATGAAGAGGCAGAGGCTGGAAGATAGGAAGGAGACAATGGCTTACATGATCATATTTAGGCAAACATAAACCCGTACAACACCTTCGCCTATGTCCCACTTAATTTTTAGTTCCAAGGGTGCCTGGGAGCACTATGTAAAGTGAAATTAGATCCCATCAATTGAACACGTGGCATAAGCAGATGGGACAGCTAAGTCCTACCACTAACACCCTCAGCAGCTTTCAGACTCAGGAGGGTGTTTCTCACCCTTGCTCTCCTACCTTACACATGAAGCAACAAGTACCATTACAGGAGGTAAGTGTTGTATTTGGACCCTGACTGCCTTCTCTGCCATATATTGTGGCATAGAAACAGGCTTGAAATCACTGCATGACAGAGAACTCTGCTTTCTGGGAAGAGCCTGATGTAAAATCTAATTCACAATGAACAGAGCTGGATGCATTTTGTTCCTTTTTTTTTTTGTTGTATTCTTAAAATGTGATGTCAGAGACCTTCTTGGTGCACATAGGTATGTTCTGGGTTGTCCAGGACTGGGAGGATTTATTAGGACAAGGGAAGTAAATGGTTAAGATTTGTCTTAGAGTAGCAGTTCAGCCTTAGTCTGTAAAACTGCCTCGTAAATCTCTGGAAACAGTCAGCTGTTAATCCATAGCTCAGCTGATTACTGTGACTAGTATACATGCTTTTAATTGTCATTACCCAGGAAAGGCCATCTTTTGCTGGTGGGAGAATGGCTCTCAAATTCATCTAACAACATGTGATTGGAGCATGGTGGTAATAGATTGGAGCAGACTAGAAAGATTGGAGCAAGCTAGTGATTTACCTTCTCCATAAATTGAAACCACTGCTGGGGGATGCAGGATGCCAGAAGGGGATGGTGGAACTGATTACTCAAAATCAAGTAAAAATCTAAATTTCCTCCTCTATTCAGGCCTTCCCCACACAGAACAGGGGATACATGAACAGATCTCATCCTCTCTGCTTCACAGGAACTGCCAATAGAAATTCCTTAGCTCTGTGAGGAATACAATTGGGGGCCTTGTGAATCATGAGGTCACTGAAATAGAACAATCACGCCAGGCATTTCCAAATCCTCCTGGTCACAAGGAGTGAACTTAATAAAACACTTGTTTAACTAAGCAACTGAGGAGTCATGAGCAAGTGAATTCCCCATCACTTCCTCTTGTCACCTGTGATCTATCAACCTCAGGAGGTTCAGAAGTTCATTCATAACCTGCAGAAGAGCAGGACTATGGGCCCAGGCACATGTGGTGGAGCATCAGCTCTGAGCCTTCTCTGCATCCTTGGCCAGTGGGGCTTCACATTCAGACAAAGGTCTCCAAGGAGTGACAAGGCGAGGATGTGGCCCAGGTTAGTGCCACACTGAGCCGCTTGCCTTGGCACGGATCTGAAAGCTGCTGCTCTGGGTTACCCGGGGGTCTTCTCTGATGAGGCAGGAGAGGGGTGTGCCGGGTGTGTGAGGGAAGGCACTGTGCCCACTGCACCTTATCCAAGCTACATTTTGTCCAGCAGTGACACTATGGCCCATGCTCTTCCAAACAATTGCAACAGGAAAGCCCTGCCCATCATCTCTCACTATTTCTCCTTCCTTCCCTCTCCCCGGATTGGGCACCACTGCCTGAGAGCAGTGGGAACACGCTCATGCGGATATCCTGTCAGGACAGCTCATGCTATGCCCCACCAAGGTCACAGGGAAGACATCAGCCACTCCACAAACCTTTTGCACCACTGGTGGAGTCCCTGAGGGTCAGGCAGGGTCGGAGCACAGATGGGGCTCCAATCCCATTCCTGTTCAAACACCCAGCGGGTGACTGTTAGTTTTCAGTTTTGGTCTTTTGGCTGCTCCGTCCCTGTGTGTTTAAGTATGTGTTGTGTGTGTAGAGAGGGAGTAATACTGATGTTTGCCGGAACCACTCATTTTCTTGCCCTGTTTTTTTCACTTTTCATAGCATTATTACTCCATTAATATTCCTGAAAGCCAAGCTCTACTCCAATGGGTTCTCATGATTAAAGACTAAATGCTGCAGAGGAGATGACAATCCTCACATGTGCCAATGAGTCAGTGAATTCCTTTGTGAAGCCTAAGTCCATCCAGATGTTGACCTCAGCTCTGATGCTATGTTCTTTCCTTATTTTCCTCTAGCATTGCTGGGTCTATTTAAGATGGGTATGACGTGACCATCAATGAGGAAAGACAGGCTCTCTAAGAGGGTAAAATGCTTTCCTTCTTTCTACAATAGGATTGTGAAGCTCTTTCCACTGCCGTAATTCTTGGCTGTTGCCTTAAAAATGCTTGTGTTACAAATATTATTGCTCATTTGGTGCTATTTGCATTACGCAGGCCTAAATGCCTAAAGGCAATCTAAGTATCTTTCTATGGGTCTAATTTGGATTTTCGGGCTTTTTCTGCAAACAGCTACATGGGACTACACTGGTAAGCAGAGAAGTACAGAAAAGCAAAGACCTATCTGCATGTGGCTGCTAGAAATTTTCTGCTTTCACAGTCTAAACCCAGTATTTTCATTAAATACAGAGGGAGAAAATAGTATTCTGCTTACCTAGATCTCCCCAGCAATTTTGCTGTTTCTTTACTTTTCTTTGCAATCCATTTCTTAGAAACTGGACTCTGAACTGCACTTTTGAGCAGTTGCTGGACTAGGTATTTCCTTGCTGTGGATCAGGGCAGCTCCATCATCTTTCCCTGCAGGCTGTGTTGCAGCAGGCCAAGAAGTGCACTGCTCCTGAAGGTCAGTTGTGACAGGACCAGAGGCAGGCAGAGAGCACTGCCTGCTGCACAGGTTTTAGTGGGGGTCCAACAGAGGAAGCGAGGATAGTGCCAAATGAATCATGTTCTAGGCTTTTCCTTTGCCTTCCCCACCCCTCTGGGTGACACAAGCCACTTTTTCATTATGCACATCAGCAGAACTGGATATTTTTTCTAGGACTTTACTTTAAACAGATTTCTGGAACCTGATCTTCAGAAACATTCACTCTGCCAAATCCCCTCCCAGATTTGGGACATTTTCCTAAGTGGTACTTTGCTTTCCTGTTGTGGGATTCAGCCTGGAGATGCAGGGACTATAAATGGGGATTCCCTAATCTCAGCCTGTCCAGTTATGTCCAGCAAAATGGAGTTCTCAGGAAGTTCCTCTCCAGCTGTCATAACATACCCACACCATACCGACCTGCCGCAGTGTTGTTTCCTGTTAAGATATTACTGGTCAGCTGTTGAGGGGGGCTTCAGAATGGGAGCAGAGTGAGCAGAGCAGTGCACCTCTGGCACTGTTTAGCCTGGATACTCTTTCTCCTTTGGTACTGGGATTTGCCTGTTTTTGGTTAGGGCACCAGGCCCTTGGTTACAGGTGCTCCACACCTGGCTGCCCATGCACACATGAATCCCAGGCCTGCTGCTCCTGGCCCCTCCTCCAGGTCCCAGTGGCTTTCACTCCCTGTTCCAAGCCTTTGCACTTCTGTGCTTGCACCAGGCATTGCCTCCCTGAGCCTCTTCTGCATGGGCAGCTTTCTGGTCTTGGAGGTAGCTTTGGCCCCTTCCCCAAATTGCCCCAAATACTGCCCTTTAAGTAGAGGTAAGGTAGGAAACGTGCCAAGGGCAGGGACACCTGCAAAATGGCAATTCTGACCAGATGCAAACCCAGCATTCAAGTCTCTAGAGCCTCTGTGCCAAGCTCCTTCCGCCTGGTTGTGCTGAATATGCCTGAAGGCAGCTGTCAATAGGCTGGAGTACCAGTGGCTTGAAGTCTATGATACAGTTAACACAAACTGGCATCTCCCTGTTTAGTTTCCTCTATAAAACCCTTATTTCTACTCTCTACTTTTCTCTCCCTCTTGCTCTTTCTTTTTGTTTGCTTGTTTCATGATCTCTGCCAAAAATACATTGATTCACTCGTAACAAATCATGCCAGGATCACAACAGCCATATCTGAATTTATGGTCTAATTTTCAAACAGAGTAATTTCCTGCTATTTTCCTGCCTCCTGAGTCAGAACAGTATATTTCTACATACTGTCAGGCACGGACAATTCTTATTTAGAGATGAAGCCATTCCAAACCAGAGCCAGTATGCCTTTCAAAGGCCAAGTCTTTCAGTTCTTGTTCAGGATTTTAATTGTAATGGTCCAGACACGTGTTTTCTCATGGCCTGTACATTACAGCCCTCATGATGCTCCTGATTGCATTTCAGAGATGCAGAAAGAGTGAGGGAAGTTACTTTGCCGTGCTTTTCAGAGGTGGTGTTGGGATGAGTTTGAGTTATTTGTTTATGAGATTAGTTTATACAGTGCTGCTGCAGAGCTGGTAACAATTTTCATTATGTGCTAGCTGGCTGTAGAGCATCTTCAAAAGGGATCTGCTTTATCTCATGGCAGAAAGCAGCACAGGTATGAAAGGAACTCCAAATACTTAGAAAGGCGGCACACAAACAGACTTTGTCCTCCTTCTCAACAACCCACCTTGACAGCACTGGTTTGATAATCAGTAGCTTCTGTACATTAAGCCAGTCCCATCTGGCTTAGTGGCTCAGTGATGTGAGGCAGGAGGGAGGGCTTCTTCCAGTCAACTCGTTGACTGCTTATTTTCGGTCTCAGAGGCCCATATCACATCTGGAGTTTTCCCAGTCATGGGGTTTGGTTTTGGATTCATAGTGTGAGAGCATAGGGTGGTTTATTTTACCATCCAGAATTTCCATTAGTGGACTGTGGCATTCAAAATTAAAATAAACAAACAAACAAAATCGTCATCCTTCCTGCAAAGCATCATCTCTTCTTAGGGGTATAAGAAAGAAGAACCACAAAAACCAACACCAACAAAAATCATCATCGTTAACTTTGCATAATTCCACAGGGACAGGCAATACAGCAGCCTGATGTTCTAGGTGACTATGAAGTCCATATAGTCTTGCAGATATATATGTTAAGATTCTGAGTTCCTAGTTCAGTGAAAGCCCTGAAATCCTCCCAGACAGTAAGCCCCAATTTCCTCGTTGGAAGAAGACACATTAAGGGACACTCAAAATTAATGTATTCAGTGCTGACCCAGATCAAACTGGGGTATTCTGTGTAATCCCTGATGAAAGGCAAAGTAAAGAGCTACCTGGAGGACCTCCAAGGCACTGGATATGAGACATCCTCTCAAACAAAGTTCAGCTAAGGGAAGGCCCCAGATCCATGCCAGATGATAAGATAGGAAAGAAGGAATTAGCTTGCTCAAGAGGTCCTTCTAAAGAAAGGGATGGTATAGGATGGGGAAGAAACTCAGCCTGCCTATACTCTCTCCTCAATTAGAGCAAGAGGTGGCTCTCCTACAATCTTTTATTTTACTTAGGGTGTTTTATGAAGGCTTCCAGGTGTTTCTGTACCTCTTTCCTCACTGTTTCCTTTCCAGGAGTGGTGATCTGCAGCTCCCAGGGAAGGCTTTGCACCCTATTGGTCATCAGCCCCTGACAACAGGCTGGCTGTGGACCTTTGGATTTTCCCACTGACCTAATTTTTCAAGGCTGCATTTTCCACCTCTGATGGTTTCAGGCTTGATCTTAAAATAACTGCACCTTGCAGTGATTCACCCACATCTAAGGGTTGGGTTTCTTGGTCTCTTCTGAGTCAGGGTGTGTTTTGGTTGCTCCTCACTGATCACTACTCAGTTTGCCCCCAGGAGGGCCTTTTGACCATGCTCTGATCATTTTTTTCTGCTCTACTCATATTGAAATGTATTTCACACCCAATATCTGTCAACAAGGGGAGAGAGCTGAGGATATCATGACAAGCTTTGACTTGGAAAGGTTTAGTATTAGGTGCTTATGTATTTTCCAAAAACAGGTACAACTCTGCATTGCCATGGTGACATAGCCCTTCTTAACTCTCCTAAGCAACAGAAGTTAGGGGACTTATTGGCCAGAGAAGGAAAGTATTGACCCAGGGGCCCGGGAGATGACACATACTTCTTCAGGAGTTTGGAAGCCCATTTAGTCCAGGGAGAGAAAGCATCATTCAAAAATTGCTAGCTACTGACATCCAAGAGCAGGATTTAGATTAACCC
>VZTG01006789.1:884144-1010933 GCA_013397845.1 Melanocharis versteri
GAGTTTTAATCAGTACAACAAACACAAATCCTCTGTGGTTGGTTGAGATTTTTGTCTGTATGGTTATTTCCCACCTATATCCTGGTTTCTAAACAAGAAAGGGAGTCCTACCTCTTTTTTACCAACCATGTATGTACAGAACAAGGTTAAAATTCAATAATCAGTGAATTTTAAACCAGATTTCCCAAAAAATCCACCTCCCTGGCAGGCAGACTAGAGGATGAGCCTATTTTATTTTTTCTTACACCCTGACATTGGCTGGCTTAAACACCTTGTCCAGTATTGCAAAGTTACAAGATGTAATGTTACCACACATCCTGAATTTAGGTTTTGGTGGGAAACAAAGGCTCTATGTCATTCTATTGAGGAATTAGCCAGTATTCCTGCCAACTCATCATCTTCCTAACGTTGCCAAGTAGTAAGTGATTAATTGCTATGAGACAGACGAGAAAAAAAATCACAAGATATGACAGAGAAAGAAACATTTCGGAAACGAGCTTATACAAGATATGTTTGCTCGCACTTTGATATTTGAATCCTTTTTGTTCACATCATCAGGATTTTTATGAAAGTTCTGGTGTCTGTGTCCATGCCTAGTTGATAATGAAAAGAAAACAGAGACTATCTGGTAACAGTGAGGAGTTCAGGGGCTGAGGATTTAAGGAAAACCGCAGCTATCACGGGAGTTGACAACCTGCATGTCCTTTAAAACAGAAATGCCTAAACTGTGGGTCATGGCTGGTGTCTAAGACCATTTCACCTGGTTCATGTTTTCAGCTGAGATTGACTTAAGAAGGTATGAAAAATCATAGGAACTGATATCAGCTAGTGGTCCCAAATCACATGTTGATGCCGAGCTGGGAGCTACATATGGGACTAGAGGGGTCATTACCATGATTTTGGCACCATCCCTCCTTTTCTCCAATGACACAGTCTGAGTACATTGTCAGACAAAAGCTGGGAAAATCTAGAAAGGAAGTGCATGGGCAGGAGGGTTTGCTTGTCCCTGCGTAATTCTATGTTAGCTCCTTCTTAAAAATATTTCTCAGAAGCAAATTTATCTGCCAAGTTTTAGCATGGCATGAAATATGTACAGCCACATAACCCTCCACCTCATTCCAAAAATGGAGAGGGACTAAGAAAAGACCAACTCAGGTTTAGCTATCTCAACACAGAGGTCCTGAATGTCTGTCAGCCAGGGGCAGACTGTGATTTCACCATAAAGTTTCAGCTGCAAAGATCCCTCCTGCGCTGAGAACTGGAAAGGATGTATGTGGGAAGGGAAAAGAAAGGAGAAGAGCTATCGTGGAAGGCAAAGGGAGCGACAGCATGGGACAAGAAGGATGCTGGAGAAGGATGGAGAGAAGTGAAGCCTTTCAACCCCTCACCAGCAGTGGCACCTGTCCCAATCTTGGACTCACTTGTGTTTCAGTGGCTTGTCTTACTGCCATGGCTTTGGGAAAAAGAGCCTGTTTACAGGAAACAAGCTGGCTGTGCTTCCCACAGCCTTGCCGGGCTGGGGTGGAGGCAGAAGCTGGCTCTTTTTGCTGCTGAGAAAGCTCCAGCTTCTAGGGGTGTGTGAATGCTGCAACTCACTTCTTCCCAACCCTACCTCCTTCCCTCGGCACTGACACTTCCCCACCCCAGCCTCAGCCACATGGGTGTTTGCAGGGTTTGTGTTTCCCAGAAGGGCTGAAGGATCCCTGGAAGCTGCTGGGCCCATGTTGTGGCTAAATCCATGGGGACAGACCCCTGCCCAGTATTACTCTCCCTTGCATCCTTAGGCTTCACTGCAGACGTCTAATGAACAGATTTCCTGTAATAGATGGCAGCAATGACAAGAAAAATAAGATGTTGCACCACATCTTGGCAGGAGTAGCTCAGAAGGACAATTTAGGCAGCTGTCTGTCCTCTCCTAGCCCTCTCCCTCTGTTCCCATGCACACTTGCTTACGGGTCATGCTGGGGGCTGAAGAAAAAGCTGTGCACTGTCTTCTTAGTAGCAGGCACAGAGGTTATCATTCCAGCCTTTATAACCAAGGCTGCAAACAGGGAAAGGGGGAGGTGACATATTTTGGTAGAAATGAGTATTTAAAATACATCATATTTGTTCTATTGGCCTCTTCCCTACCTCCCTTGCAGCTTGTAAAACTCCTGCTGTCTCCCCTTCCTTTTCAGGCAAATGCTTGGCTTGTTCTTCCCTGCACGCTGCATTCCCGTCACCCTGTCCCTGCGGCTACTAACCCATCTCCTAAAGCTTAAAGAGGAGCTTGTGGGCCAGCTTCTGTCCCAGTCCTCGCTGCGGCTGTTGCCTGACTTGTATACAGCAGTATGTGTTGGATGGAGCTCCCGCTCCTGACGAACAGAGGGTGCCAAACCGCATGAATCTGGGGTTTGGCAAAGTCCAGCTGCTTTCAGCCGGAGAGGCAGGGAACGCCGGGGGCAGCAGCCCCAGCACAGTGGGTTCGTCACCGGCGAGGAGGGGCTGGTCCTGGAAAAAGGGAGATGTCCCAGTTAGTCATCGGCCACCCGCTGGTAGCTGGGAGGCACTCTCGTAGCATCTGCTGCTCGGCAAGGCACAGCCAGGGTCAGCAGTGGTGAGGGCTGATCCCTGAAGAGCGAAGGGCCACTGCTCCCATCCAGCTACACATTCCCCACTCCCCACGAGCCATGGGGCTGCTGCCAGGAGTCAGCAGTCAATAAGCCTAATGCTGTCATGATGTTTATTCGGTGCATGTTTAAGGACACCAGGGATGGCGATAGCATGCACACTGCAGTATGTGGCTGTGCAGAAGGTGTGGGACACTGACGGGAGGAAAAGGGTGTCTGGGATTGCAATCCATACCTGCTTTTTGCATGGCTTGCCCTAGCTCCACATTCCAGGTGTTTCCAAGAGTTTCAGTTTTAATAACAAAAGAAAGACATCGAAAGCACATTGGATTTACTTGAAAATACACAAAATGTATGTACACAAAAAGAGCTTTCCCCTTCCCAAAAGTGAAGGACAACAAAAAGGGATCAAAAAGCTTCTCAGGTATTACACAAGTATATTCAATAGGCAAGAAGTACACGAGTAGGATGTTATTTTTCACAAGCTGTTGTGTTCTTCACTTGTATCTCCCAAATATACTTTGGAAACATCTTTCTGAGGAAATTCAGTAATGAGACAGCTTTGGGTAAAAGTTCATAGATACAAAGCAAATGGATTCTGTAGGAATTTGCCTTCAGTAAGGACTGATGGAAACTGACTTAGGAAACCGGCTGCCTGTCTGGAATTTCTGGGACACTTCTGCTTCAGCTGTCCATAGATAAGGTCTCCAGAACAGAGATATCTCTGTGATAGCTGCAACAATACTAATAACAGCCAAAAATTAGCTAATTGGAAGTTCAAGTGACAGCCCGGAGAATAGCTATACAAGTTTTGATCTCGTGTCACATGTTTACCCCTGATGGGAAAAAAGTGGAAAACAAAAGTCATGAGACAAAAGGAGTGTGGACCTCATCACTAGAGCCCAGCACTTGCAGCTTGCCTTGGGATTACACTTGTGCATTGAACCGTGCAGGTTGCAGATGCCTGCCAATGTCTGTCTCTGCTTCCCCTTCACCTCCATTTCACAAAAGAAGGTCTACAGTACTCTCTTTTATTTGAAGACCTTTTAAAATCACACAGAATATTTCATGGCTGCAGACCTAAACCATCCTTCCCTTGGGAAACTGCTAGGTAGGTTGTATGTAACCCTGGCAAGACACGTTGTCCTATAGTCTCCTAACTTTGACCCTTTCATACATCCTTTTATTGCCCGCAAGAAAAACAGACTCATAAAATGCAACTCATTAAATGCCCACGCATTGTGAGACACTACTACTAAGCCTCTGCTGTTAAGGCTTTCAAATTTCACATGGTTTTAAAAAGTTTACAGGACACTTGGTCCTCTTTAATATTGCAAAACAACCTTTTGGGTCATTTGTGCTATAAACCAGCAGTGAAAGTGAACCAAAGAAACCCAGATTTTATTGTAATCCATGTTACTAGGAGTTGTGCTTTAACACTTCAAGACTTGGCCCGAAGGTAAAGAAGCAGTAGCTTTTACAGACTTTTTTCCAGCAGAGAGAGAGGTTGGCAAGGTACAGAATGAAATAATCCAAAGAATGCCACCCCAAATGCACTGAATCCCATGGAGAATTTGATGCAGATTGCTCAGAAATCTCATGCCATTTTTTCTGCCAAAGTGCAGATCAGGCAAAGTGAGGGAAAGGTCTTTCTAATTTAGTCCTAAGGATCCCATTTTGAGGTAGTTTACCAGTATCAAAAGAGGTAGCATTTTCCTTTACTGTTCTAAAAAGGGGGAGGCAGGAACCACAAATCTTTCCACGCAACAAAATGCATCTTGGGTATCACGGATTTATTTGCATCTCATGCTGTCCAGGGCTTTTCTGCAAAGACTCTCCAAAAGCCTTATTTGTATGATCAAGGACATGTAATGTTATCATAGCTGAGAGAAGAACTTCAAAACAGATACAATCTAGCAATATAATCCGAAAACCTGTGGGTTTTTTCACTTCATCAGCTGGTTTCAATGCCTTTCCAGCTCGATTTTGTGTAGGGAAGAAAATGGTGAAAACAGTTACAAGACATTTGTGAGGGACTTGGCTCGTGTAAGTGTGAGATTTGAAAAATCTCTTGAAAGCTACCATTAGAAAGCTTCAGGGAAGAAGAAAATTCCTACCCAGTAGCTATTCCATATGGAGTTTTGGGATCATAGGAAGGTTTAGTCAAGAAAAGTCACCAGAAACATTGATTGGACATGGGGCAAAAAGGGGTATTGCAAGAAGAGTTTTTGAATCACCACTAGGCGCTGGAGATCTGAAATCTGTGCAACATGACCATGTGTGGATCCTTTCTTCATTCAGTGTTGTTACTTGAAAAGCAGGGCTTTACTTGCTGGCTTGTGTCAAAACAGGTGTTGAGCAGCTTGATGCATTAAATGCTGTGATAGGTCATCAAAGTCTGCCTAGAAATGCGTGCCCAAGGCTCTGGGAGTGTGTCAGCTCACCAGCCATCAGCTCCTGCCCACGACAGAGGATGTGCAGCAGAAGGTACACATAACATCCATGTTCCGGGCACGGTCCTGGGTTGATTTGGGACCAGTACATTCGAGCAGGTGGGAGACAGGCTGTGGTGTAAATGGTGGCGTACATGCCTCCAGTTGTCCAAGCCTGTGACATAAGACCAGTCATTAAAATACTACAGAGACACTGTTTATAAACCTGAGGAACTCGGTGACCCCAGTCAATGATCTGTCTGTGTGAACGTACCAGCCATTCATATTCTGTCCAGTACCTACCTAAAGAAACTGTGTAACTCTGAAACAAACAAAACCTTAAATCACCCTGCTTCATAATTAAAAAAAATAAAATCTTGGTAGAGTGTTAAAAAATATTTGTTGCATCATGTTGCTGAACAAAACAGAAAATGGGATCTTCTACTGCCCTCATGTCCAAAGAGTTCAGGGCTGCTAAATTAACTAGGTTTCTGGGTTTTATTAGTATTTGTTAAGCATGTGCAATATGATCCAAAAGACACAATGCAGTTCCTGACCTCAGATTCCATTTAGAAAATTGGACAGCAAATGACAAGGAGCTCAGAGAAGATCAGAAGAAGTAAAGTCTCCTTTAGGAGTAGAAGGATTTATGCTCTAGCCTGGCATTTTATTGTCTGTGTTGGGCTCTGCTGGGAGTTTGTCATTGGTTTGTGCCAATGCCACAGAGCCTGTGCTAGTCCCAGAAAGATTTTGATAGGGAAATATATGGGAACTTGACACTCTGAGACAAGGAGTTTGATCCTTGGCTGTAGAGCATGAAAAGATCAAGGAACTGGAAAGAAAAAAGGAAAGTGGCGAATGGGAAATCTTTGCTTAGGGTTGCAGCAATTCCCAGACTTGAAACTAAACGATGGCAGCTTTTCCCTAATTTCCACTGGCAGCACCTCAGAAGGGTTTTGCCTTTTTGGCATGAGAGATAGGTCTCAAGTAGAGTTTATTTCATAGCCCACTTCATCTGCTCACTGCTATCACAGAGCTCCAGACTGTGGACAAACTTTTAGGTTGTGTTTACTTCCTAGAGCACCCAGTGTTTTTAACATCTGGAACAGCTGGCCTAATCAAAATGTTTGGGCTATATCTAAGAAATTCTTGTGAGAGGTACTGGTTGGTGATGTAAAGAAGACTGATGATCTGTCTGGGTTAAATCAATGTACCTGGAGGTATTGCCATTTTTTATAGATGGAGGGAAAATTTAGTGTGATATCTCAAAGATTGGAAGTCAGGTGTAAGGCAAATACCTTAAAATCTTTACTCACAGTGCTGCTTTTTAAGCACAAAACTGTCCTTCAGAAAAGGTGCTGAAGATCGATGCTTCAGTTATCCTTTTGAAGTACTCGCATGTTGGCACTCTCTCTTTGTGCTTCGGGTATGATGAATCACTTCAGGGGTGATGAACACTCCTATGCTGTATCAGTCTGAGACTTATGTGCCAAGTGCTCCTGCCCCACACGAGGCGACGGCTCACGCTCGCACATTTAGTGTCTTTCTCCTTGTACTGTGAAAAGAATATGAAAGCACCCTGAACAAATGCATTAAAAATCAGAGTTGTGGTTCAATAGAATAATTCAGCAACAGCATAGAGAAAAGATTGTTTCAGGTGACCCCTGTGCAGGACAGGTTATCCAACTTGAAAGCATAGGCTTACTCTAGGCTGAGCCCAAAAATATACATGGGGGATCAAGATATGGAAGCAGCTATTCTGCAGGAAAGTGTGAGAACCTTTCCCTGAGGAACCCCTACCCCAGATCCACATGAGCACAAAGGAGAAAAGTTAGTCCTGGAGGTGTTGCCAGGAGGGTAACATACCTTATGTAAAGCACATTACAAAAGCAAATGCTGAGCTAGCAAGAATGTCTCTCTAGTAGCAGTGGCAACCCCCTCCTGCTTTATTTTGTGAAGTATCTTTCATATCTTCTGCCAAAGACTTTAGGCGACATCAAGTTTTGCAAGGAGGCGAGTAATAATAGAGCCAAAACATGGTTCAGACTGCCAATAAGGAGTCACTGTAGCCTGGAACAGTGAAAGGTCATCCACAAAGACATGAACACACATTTTTTTGCCCCAGATTCTGGACCAAGTGTTCTGAGGAAGAAGCAAACAGCTGGGCTGGGTCCAAAGCATGGGGAGAACTTGTAATTAATCTTTTTGTAATTCTTTTCCCACCCTAAATCTTCCACATTTCCTGCCTCACTTAACTCTTTCCAAAGTATCCTCCTGCAATGTCACAGTTGCTGAGGCTTGATGCAGACCAGATACAGGCCAGATGGCCCCCTGAATCCCACCCTAAGGCACCTCTTATGGGTGACTGGTTTTTGGTGTCACAACTGCCACTTTCCAAGGGTGTTTTAAAGCTTGGTCTGAAAAATTCATCTTGCCCTTGAGCTTCAATAATTGTCTGACAGTCATTGTTTTTCACCTTTACTGGGCAGTTGAATACCAACTTTTTACACAGCTGCACATTTTTAGGAACAGGTTCAACAGGATGGTACAATAAAGTTCCCCAGCACGCAGCCGTACGCATAAACCTGTCTCCAGGGGTACCCAGCAGGCACTCTGTGAATCACAGAGTGTTTTGAATTAAAAGAAGTGTAAACATATTTCCAAGTTTAGAATTTTGTATAATTTGCTTTCCTTTGCAGCAATGAAGTTGGAGTTTCAATTCATTTTCTCACCTCCTCTGTGCCTCTCTCTTTTCCCAGCTCTAGTTGGGACACTATCAAAGAAGATACAACACAGGGTCCCCCACACTACAGCATGGATGGCTGCCTCATGCTTCTCAGGTTAGGAGTTCTCTTAGTACTTTAAAAGGACCAGAAAGAAAGAAAGAAAGAAAAAAGAGCCTGTCCTGGTTTGAACTGTAACCACACCTGTGGCTCCCCAAAGGCAGTGAGCCAAACAGCCAGGGGTGCAGCAGGCTCACCTCTTCAAAGTTTGTCCCTTTCTGTGGTTTTGGGCATTTTAAACCTTTTTCAAATCCAGATGTACTTGCAGTGCTGGAACTGGAGAACTCAGAAGATGTGGAGTGAGGCACACCATGTCTGTGTTTACCAAGCTCATGACCAGCTGCCTTGATATCTCCACAGAGCTGAGCTCTTTATAGCTATGAATGGGGAGAAGTGACCAGTTCTTGCTGTCCAGGAGTGACCATCACCTGGTGCCTCCACATCAGTAGTGCAGAGAGGGGGGGTACACTATCTACTCCCAAGATACTTTCCCTTCTCCCTATCCCACAGCTCTCTGAGAGCAAACTAGCTATAAGCAGCCAACTTCACATTTTTTGATGTATATATGTCAGTTTCTAAAGCATCTGTCTCTACCTTGTGTCCATTTAGATTAACATCTGGACTAAAAACCTAGGTGCAAGAGGTCAAGGATTTCTCAATCCTTCGATTGTGCAAGGTGATGCTGTTTGTTTAGAGCAGGTGCTGTCTCTGCTCTGAAGGAGATAAAATTTGCCTTGTTGCAGTTGGATGGTTTCTGGGGTGCACTTCAGGGGTTCTTTGGCAAGGCAGGTGCATGCTTTAAGCATGCTAGGGGAAGGATTGAGGACCCCCAGGCTACTGCAGGAGTGCATTCCACTGAAATGGAAGAGGAATGGATAGGCAAAAAATCCTCTAAATTTTCCAGTCCTTGAAAAGAAGCATTCTTCTCTGGAGTAAAAATGGAAACAGCAAAAAGTAAAATTTTATCCTGGTAAATAAAACAGAGAGAAGAGGGAACCAGTGGAATGAGGTCGTTGGAAGCACCTTGTAAATCTGTCTGTAGTATCCAGCCTTTACAGTGAAGGTCAAAGGCTTGATCTTTTTTGCTACCTGTTTTTCTACTTGCCAAATCTCATCTTAGTGACAGGTTTTTTAATGTAAGAGAAGGATCTCAAGTGATGGATGATACTCCCACCACCTCCAAAAAGCCAGAGGAAGGGTTCCAGGAAGGAAAATATGACAGTTTCTTTCAGAAGAGTGCAAAGAATTAAGTTTCCAAATTTCTACCTGCTCCTTCAGAGCAATTTAGCCTGTTTTTTGCTGTTGCCTGCTGTTGTTTTTTGTTGTTTGGTTGGTTTGGTTTTTTTTCTGTTTGCATCCAGTAAAGTATTTTCAGTGAACTTGATGCACAGTAGAGTTGTGTAGTCAAGTGATGAGTGTCTTTCCTGAAGACACCACCAGAAAAGAACCTTTCCTCTGCTTCTCAGCTATCCTGTGCCAGCTCTGTAAGGAACAGCTCAGGCCCATATGTGTGTTCATTGTGGATTTTGTATCTTGCTTCACACGTCTACAGCCAGAACCTGCTATCCTGAATCTCACACTGCTCCACTGCTGTAGTGAAACAGTATTTGCAGTGCCCCACAAAACAAGATTAAAATTGTTCTAGGAACTGTAATGGAGACTAGAACAACATGTTGGGCCTCTCTTCATAACAAACCCCAAGTAATCCAAAGCCTGCTTATCTTTGGGAAGGTTCAGGTCTGAGTCAAAGACTGATACAAATTCTTCCATTGCTCTATTGGACAAATCTAGGTAGTTCAGAAATGCTCAAGAAAGGAGGTAACTTGGTTTTGGAAGCTAAATAAAGGCATGATCTCTCAATAGTCAAGCGGTATGAGCTATAGAGGTGATGCTGCAGGATTCTCTTCCTCATAATTTGGCAAATAGGTTTGTAGAGGACAGAACAGTTAGACTAACCTGTTGCCAAGCACAGTAAATTCCTTTCTTGTAAGGATGGCACATTCCATAATGAATACCTAAGATGATCTGTTCAATGAGCCGTTTGTAAAGTTCAGACTATCCTTAAAGTAAAAGCTGTTACAGGAGTTGTTTCTGTTATAACTGTTCTGAGCTATAAATACACAGTAAATTATCAGTCAGATGTTTTCTACATGGCTGCACAGTATTCCCAACTTTGCACATAGGCATATTGTCTAACCCTTTCTTTTCTGCTCTCTGGCAATCCATAAGGCAGAAGGGGGGACCCACCATGTTAGTCAAATTCTTCAGTTAGCAGTGCTGGAATACTGAGGAGTGGCCCAGGATAGGATGAGGAAAAGGCTACATTAAAAGAACCTTCTTCTATCTGTTGATGGGCATGCTTGATACATATCGCCATGATGTAGAAGCTTGTGATGATGAGTTTTAGCGACTTCTCTTCCAAGATTTTGACAGCTCCATGAGTAACAGTGGCCTCAAATATAATATATGACCTGATTCTGCTCTATTGCTATGAGAAATCATGGAGCAGAGCTCTCTGCACAGGGCCTGTCTCTCTGATGGGTCTTAACAAATCTGCACCAAGGAAAGCAAAAGCATGATCACTGACAAGGGAAAAATAAAACTCACCAGAACTGCAAACTGTTTTCTGAGGTTGAGGAATCTCCATGTGACTCTTGAAGATAATTTTTAACTGATAAGAAAAGGGGGACTAATTCTTCTTTTTAAAAACTATTAATAAAAATACAGCTTACAGATGCACCACCTCACATCGACATTTAATCCTCAAGGAATAGAATGAAGATTTACTGGGTTGTACCTAATGCTCCAAAAACAAACAATTTTGCTATAGAAGATGGTGCATCTGGTTGCAAAAATTTGGTTTTGTTGCTTTAAATTTTAATTTCTGCAGCCTTCAGGCATTCAGCAAAGAAGATTGTCTGAAAATTTCAAAAGGTGTATTTTGAGGACTGGTCACCAAAATCCAGAACTTAACACTGAAATAAAACTTGCTGACTCTTTCTAGCAATATTTATTAGAAAGATTGTCACTTTCCAAACAAAACCTGATGCTCCCAGGTGGGTGTGAAAGGACTTGCTCTCCTTTTCCCATCTTCACTCGTGACTGCCAATAACCAGAAAGCTGGTATCATTCTTGGAGGGGCTGTATTAGCCTTTCACCTTTAGAAAACCCTTCTGCATAGAAAACCCCTTTCATTGCTTTGTTAAGGTGATTTGCACTGGGCTGCTAAAAAGAGCCATTCAGAGGGTCATGAATTTCACTCAAAGATCCTACACGTGGCACAGATCTGACAGAAAGCTGCCAGAACACACAGACTTGGACAAGAGCTGTGCAAATCCAGACTACAAGAACTCCAACATCTCTAAGAACATCCAATAACATTTCACTTCCAGGACCCTGTATGTCCCTCAAAGCATGGCACCCTAATCTCTGTTTGGCTATCAAATTCAACCGGTTGTGGTCCACAATTGGAAATTCAAAGCCCCAGGATGGGTGTATGTGGCAAAAGGCTTTCAGCCAACAAGTCTGGAATTCTGAAATTATGTATTTTGAACTATAAGTAGCCTGAGAGTTAAGATTTTTAATAACAATGACAAGAGTCAGTGAATTTCTGGTTTGGAAAAAAAACAAGAATAACTTTCAAAACCATATTGAGGTGTGAAAGTAACTATAGAAGGTGGTTGCTTCAGGTTGAGATTCTAGGTTTAGAGACAAATAATAGCCAGTTTACTGTCAGAATTGTTTAGAGCAAGGAGAATACAACAACTAGGTCAGAAGGATTTTATTTCTCAACTTCAGATTAAATTAGAGCTGCTCCAAAACCACATTGCTTTAGAAGCGACAGATACATTTGCTCCTGCGAAAAGCCCAGTGTGAGTCTTGGCAGAGTGAAAGGCCTTTTGCTATGTCCATGAAAACATCTGCACGCGTTCCCTGGACCCTGAATGTGCCAGCAGTGGGGACCCAGCTGGTAGTGAGGGCAGAGCGGGGGGAGGGAAAATTAACATCCTCCTGGGATGGAAGGCAAATTGGGTTGCGTGGCTCACACCAGCTTCGCACTGACGAACAGCACTAGCTGGAGTCCCAGAGTCACCAGAGAGCTTGTTTTTCATGAGGTCGTGCAAGGTTCACTCACATCCTTCTTGCCTGTTGGTCCTGAAACTATGTTAGCCCTGTGCCTCTGTCACTGTGTCTGTGCACGTTTTCAATTGTTTAATAAGCAACTGTCAGTGCTGAAGTTGTTTTCATGGCTAGAAATGTATTTTCCGCTTGGGTTGATCTCTTTTGGGTATGTCTAGTGCTGCTCATGTGATTTTTCTAGATGGAAGTTATCCACAACAGCTTCTTCAGGCTCTATCAGAAATTTTGTCTCAGAAGGCTTCTCCACACGCAAAATAAAATTCACACTTTACAAATGACAGTATTAGTTTCCAGTACGCAGCTCTGACAGTGCGCTCTGCTCCAAAAAGTCTTCCTTTTAAGTTAAGAAAGGAGATTTGTTTCCTGTCACCACAAAAGAGACCTGGACTCTGACTGTTAGGGTTGCTTTGACTGGACTATTGAGAGAACTCATCAAGTTTTCGCAAGGTATGGTAATGCCTTTAGGCTGATGGGATGGGGCTAGAGTCAGTAAATCAAATTACTGTGACCCTAAGGTGCTGATGAGCATTCTGACTGCTGTTTTTTCTTGGCCGTAGTTGTGGGGGTTTATATAAACATGGAAATTTTATGAAGAAGCCAGAGGAAGGAACAGGGTTACCTTGTGGGCCAGAATTAGACACATTCTGGATGAAGTGTTGATCGACATCCCTTTAGACCCAAAAAATATTGACTTGAACAATGCAAATGGGACGTTGTGATACTGTAGAAAACCTCTCACTCACTGAATCCTAAATAACCACAGCACAGCTTTATCTTCAGTGTTACTTGGAATTGTATCAAGGAGGCTTTTTTTTCTCCCTCTTTTTCTTTCTTTCGTTCCATTTTTTTAAAAACCTCAAGGTCAAACAAAACATATGTTTAAAAATAAAGCTTTATCAAGAGAGATGGAGGACTAAAGGGCTTCCTATTTTTAGTAAGGGCAATCTAATCTAAGCAGAAGTTGTTCTGGGCCCCTCTCTTTTTTCCATGAAAGGTAGGTGCTCCTGGGATGGTTCCCAGGGCTTTCTGTGGCTTCTGTTTTCAGATGCAACCCAAACCACTGAGTTTTATTGAGCAAGTATCCTGGAAAGTCCTGAGCAAAATGAGAGACAGCTGATAATCCTAGAATACCAGTACTTTTAGTAAGGTCCTGCAGCTGTATCTCTGGGTCATGAATTCTCATAGGCTTTAAGCCAAGCTCTTTTCCCCAGTCCTCCCCCAGCTACTGATATGGTCCTTGACAGGGGAAAGCATCTGTCCAACTGAAAGCACAGAAAGTGATTAAGTGCTTTCTTAATCAGGGCCTTGTAACTCTTATATTTGACTCTTGGCTTAGTCAAAGCCAGCTATTTCAGTAAATTTAATGTGGAATTGGATGGAAATGGTAATGAGACAGAACTTTTCACTTCTAGGTCATCACTGAACAATTTTTCAGGAAGGAAAACCCTATAAAATTATTGCTTGAAGGCAGTCAAGAGTGCATTTGAAATGTTGAAGCACAAATATCTTGGCTGGTCTGACTGCTTTGTATTGCCAGCATTATGGGAATTTGCTTGTGAGTTTACTATGCTGAGACAAGAAAATTACTTTTGAAACACCCAGCAGACAGCTGATATAAAGCCCTAAGATGAAAAAAAACAACCACAGTTCTTCTTTTGTAACGAGGAGAAAAAGAAATTCCTCTCCCATTAGCCTGAGACTTTAAGCTATATCCCATATAGAATGAAAAATGGCAGAAGAGGTCACTAAGAAATCTGTCTGGTTGGTTCTGACCTGTAATGCCTGGACCTGTGGGGTCTGTGCACTGCCTCTTTTAGGAGGCTGAAGAAGGCAAATCATCTGATTTCTGGGAGGATTGAAAGTACTGTACAGGAAAAAAAAATGCTTTAGTGAGCAACAAAATTATCACCAGAATGTTCAAACTTATAATAAAAAAAAGAAATAAAGCCAGATTTCTGTGTAACCTGATGACTTTATGCTGGGGAAGGAACAATCATTGAGCAGAATGAGATATCTGGGAGTGGGGAAGTAACAGAGAGCCAGGGCTGAAAACCACCCTTTTTTTTATTCTAATGCAAGAATCAATCTCATCTAAGTTTGCAGGAAAATTTGCCATGCCTGGGTCATGTGGAAATCTGAAGCAGGCCGTCCTCCTTTCCATCTCTTCAGTGCTAAGCAATGATCTGCATCCCCTGAAGTTTGGAGAGGAAATATACATAAAGCCTGTAAGTATTTATGAGAGCTATAAAAAAGAGCTTTGCAGTAGTTGACATGGGAAGTGATTAAAGTACCTTATAGGCAAAGATTGCAGAAAAGAGGGAGAAGTGATGCCAGAAGAGAATCTGGCAACAATCCCGAGGAAACGATAAGTGACTTTAAGAAGGAGGAGTTGTGGGAGGAAAAGCAAAAAAAATTAACTTGAAGCAGATTGCAAGACTTTTGGCCTTGGGGACTGAGCTACAGAGACTGTTGATTGCCGGACTTGCAGTCACAAAAGGAAGGTGATGTCTCACCCCGCTTGTGACTCAGAATTTACTGGTCAAAGCCCACAAAACAGCAGTTCATCAAGATTAACTTGAATTTGAAAGGACTCCATTTCCCAGGCATCTCAGCTTTCTCCATCTGTGTTTACACAAATGGGTCTTGGGTCTCTCCAGGGCTTAGCAAAAAGCTGCTCTATGTAGAAACACACACATGGGCCGTGTTGCCAAGGAGGATCTCTCTGAGTGACCATTTCTTGTTTTCCTATTTAACAGGTGGAGCATGTGTTCAAACCTGTCCTTAGACATGACATGAGCATTTGCAGATTAAATGATACCTCAGAAGACCACTCAGTTATCATGATCAATAATGAGTGTAAAAGTCTACCTTGGTAAGTCTGAGTTTTGGACTCTTCACATCCCAAATGGCACAGAAATGGCTTCTGATCAGATGCCCTTGCAAATGGGGAGGAGGAAATGTACAGGCAAGGAGAATGGTGTGCAGAAAGGGAGAGCAATAGAAACATATAGACAAATTTCAACACTATTCAGGAAATAGTTGTGAGTAAAAGGTACATTTACTGAAATTGGACCAGCTACAGAAGAAAACAAGGGCTGAATTCATCAGGACATACTGAAAAAATGCTTTAGACACTAAGAATTGGCTGATGTCCTCCCCAAAAATCAATGGTCTGCTACTTTGCTTTCATCAGGGTTTGCTTATGGTATTTTAGTTTAGGTATTTCAGCTATTTCAGTGTGCAGTCTGTCTTCCGTTGCATTGCTGTATTGTGAAGATGAAGTACAATGACACAGAGTAAACTCATTGATCTGTGAATATAGGGCACATATGTCTTGATAGGCAATTATATTTCTTGATCTTTGGCACTTCTGAGTTTTCTTCGGGTCACACAAATGTCAGGAAGAACTTCCAGTGCTGAAGCATGCTGAGAATCAGTGTGTAGCTGTAGGTTCATGTCCGAATTCAAATATCAACCAGCTGGGTTCAGATCATCATCATACTGCAGGAACACATTTGGTAAGCTTCTGCAGTGATATTCTTTGAACCTGTTACTATTCATAATTTTTATTATTTACCTAGATTGAATGAAAAGATGCTATTAAAATAGAAGGTAACATAAATTTGAAAAGATAACAAAAGAGGACAGTCTTGTACTTCTGAATTATCAAATATAAGTAGAAGAATAATCCAGGGGTTTGTAAAGGGTCAAGATGAAATTCAATAAAGAGAAATGCAAGATACACAGTTCTGTACTTTGGCAAGAACAATCAGATGTACAAATGAGGGATGTGAAATAACAAGTAGAGAAGGATCTGGAGCCATTGTGGATTGCAAGCTGAAGAGAAGTCAGAATTAAGATTGCCATGAGAAAAGGAAACACCATACTGGCATATATAAACCAGAGTACCATCTGCATGACATGGGATGTGATTTTTCTGCTGTACTCTCGTCTCCAATTTTGGTCACTGTTGCTCAAGAAGGACAGAACTGGTTGAACAATGTCCAGAAGAGACCAACAAGAATGATTAGAAGTCCAGGGAACATGACTAATGAGGAGAGATTGAAATATGGGGGTTATTTAGTCTAGAGAAGATCGGCCTGGGAAGGGATATGATAACAGTCATTAAATACATGAAGAGGAAGAGAACAATTTGTTCTTTATGTCCGGGGTGCAGAGGAGAGGGGTTAAAGTATAACAAGGGACATGTAGGTTAGATTTCATGAAAAAAACTTTCCTAATAGGAAAGATAAATGAAGCCCTGAAATAGCCTGAGATTTGGACTTCATGGGAGATTTTTAGAGACAGGTTGGAGGTAGCATGTCTCAGGAATGACAGAGGGAGGACAGGTTTTGTCTGTGGGCAGGCAGACAGAGTTGATGGCACTGAAGAGAGTCACTTGCAGTTCTATTTTGTGCACTGTCTACAAACAACTGTGACAAGTTCTTGCTCAGATATGACAATCACGGTATTATGGAATTTCATAGGAGTAATGGGTAATTCAGGCTGCTGTTTTTGCCCTTCTGTACCACCAAATATTGTAGTCACAGCAACAAACTTAGGCATCTCCTCAGGTTTCCAAACTTAGTGCACACACAAATTCATACACAAGTGGCCGAAATGCTTCCTTCTACCCTTGGATAAATGAGACATTCAGCAAAGCAATAAGTATCTGGACCATAATCCAGATGCCTTGACACAACCTGGATTTCTATTAATATTTGAAAAACATTTACTACATTTTCGTGATACTATGTTCTAGTAAGAATAAGAGTACAAACTTTAATAGTGCAAAACACCCCTTCTCTTTGTGGATAGAAAACTGTACTTCCTGGGTCTTGAGAGAGACCATCTTCATAGGTTCCTATCTTATGCTTGTTAACATTGGAAGTGTCACCAGGCTGTGGATAGGATCCTGAAAAGTGCACAGGTTGTCAGCATTGCCCATGGTTGTGGTAGCCTGCATTCACCTCTGGGGTAAAAAAATTAAAATGAGTTGGAGAGGAACTCCTAAAATCTTCATCTAGGCTCCCAGTCTGGACATTTATTTGATTTATTCTGTGGAAGTAATCTCTGTTGCTATATTGCATTTAATGACATATGCTGTATTAGAACCATTTGAACGCATGCTGGAGAGCTTTCAGAGTTGCT
Organism: Melanocharis versteri; assembly: GCA_013397845.1. Taxonomy (NCBI): domain Eukaryota; kingdom Metazoa; phylum Chordata; class Aves; order Passeriformes; family Melanocharitidae; genus Melanocharis; species Melanocharis versteri. The sequence goes on from VZTG01006789.1 coordinate 901,260, forward strand.
GGGACTCGAAGGCTGGTCCTTGCTGAGAGGTGTGGGTTTAGTTACTGCATTGTTTCCTAAGTGGTGGGAAGCTCTAGGTCTGCAAGCATGTTCTCCCCACCCCATTTGAGGCTGGTGCTTGCTCCCATCAATACCCAAAAACTCGGTAGGGGGGGACCCGGCTTACTCCTGTGATTCACAGAGGCTTTTTGTTTCCCCAGCAGCCACAGAAGACCCAGCTCTGTCCTACCTCTGCCCACAGGAACGTGGCACCCCCACAGCCCGTGTGCCGCAGGCTGCAGTGATCAGCTGTCGCCCAACCCCTGCCACAGGCAGTGGAGGAGGGCAGACCTCCTGCCATCCCAGCATGGCTCGGGGAGGAGAAATCTCTCCCTGCCACTCCAAATAGAAATAAGCTAAATTACGCTTCAGGTGAAGGAAGGAAGAAGGATGATTCAAGGCCTCTGAAGGTAGGCAGAATTGAGCTAGTCCATGGGATAAGTTCAGTTTTAACTTGCTCTGCTCTGTGGGCAGGGGGCAGCTGTGATGCACCATTTTGTCATATGAGCCCGGGAAAGCAGTTTTGTCACTGTCGGTAATGAATGTCAGTTCTGTTATTACAGCCCCAGAAGGAGAAAAAGACAGAATTGCTGTGCACAGAGGGCCAAAAATTTCCATAATTTTTCCTTTCCCCCCTTCTCCATGCACCATCCTCCCTTGTGCTGCCAAAGAAAAGAGCCCCTCAGAGGTCACCCTCCACCTTTCTTGAACCCACATGACTTTGCTGCTTCGGATCCTTCACCCCCTGTGTTTAACCGAGGTTACGAAAACCAAGCTGCTTGCTCTCTGTTTGTTTTCAGTGATCTTCTCTGTGTGCTGCCAGCAGCCAGAGCCACGGCCTTTCCCAATACAGGGCATCACAGTGAGCTCCGAGTGCACCCAGGGTTGACAAGAGAGGTGCAGGAGACAGCAGCCAAGCGGAGCTTATGTAAAAAAATTAAGGTCAAGGCCTCACCAAGATTTACAGTGCTTTGTGTTCAAGATACTGGTGATTGAGCTTAGGTCATGTTTTTCCTGCTGCTCTGAGGCAGAGACCAGCTGCAGGGTACAATGCAGGGACACAGTGGCTTTCAAAGAGCGTGACCAGTCAACTCTGCAGCTGCACTAGTCTGAACCGTGGATGCAAGAACCAGCAGCAGCTGGGATTTGCACTGGAGCAATTTCCATAATCCTCAGGCATGCTGCAGGTATGAAATTGTTTGTGGAAGAATCCTGGTGGGCCAGCACTTGGGAAATTAATTGGGCAGTTGCCTACAATGATGGTAAAACCCCACTGCATTGGAAAGTAGCATTTCCAAATTGTATTTAGGTGACTTAGAAACCTATGCCCCATCTTCAGGCTTGGCAGGCTCATATCTATGAAGCATTTCTGTTGGGAAATAGGATTCTAAAACTTTTGACACTCAGCACTAAGTTAACTTAAATCCCACTGATTCTGGCATTATTGGAACATAATTCCTTCTACAGCGGCTTTAAAAGGAGTCCTAGTGAGAAGGAACAGTGGGTGAAAAAGTCAAAACAAAAATTAGAAGGGCAATAGTTTATACATGCATTGCAGGGTAAGATTAGAAATGTATCTATTTATCTCTGCTGTTTCACTGGCTTCTCTTTCGGTTTTGACTTTTGTGGAATATATTTAATCACTCTCAAATGTCAGAGCATAATGTGGGTGATGCTGTCCCAGATGGCTAGCATAGAGCATGGGCTTCTCACACAAAGCAGGGGGACATGTGTGAACGCCCGGAGGACTTTCTGTGCTGATCCTATTTCGTGACTTCCTTTGAGACCACAAAGCTGTGCATGAGTCCTCCTTTGTACTTTCTTGTTCAGCTGTGTCTTGAAAGCTGGCTAGCACACATCCTCGGGAAGATCCCCGAGGTTGGCTCTGTGCTGTAAGATACTTGTCTTCTGTGGTAAGCAGGGCACCTCCACCAGGGAACATCTGGGGCTGGAGATGAATGAGGCCATAGGGAGGAATTCACATCAGCTAGTCCTGAGCTGTGGCAGCTACTCAGTTCACCATGCAGCTGCACTGCACATCAAGCTGTGCCTTGTATCTTGACATGCAGTTCAGTGAGAGGAATCAAGCAAGCTTGTTATTCCAGAGCTGGTTATTGATCAGTGCTTTGTTTTCTTTTTTTAGGGTGGGGTGTGGGGAGTCTAAAGCTCATAACACAGATTTTCTATAGATTTTTAGTGTCTCTACTCCTCATCAGGCCACAGACACAGGCAGGCTGTGACCACTTCCCTGGGGAGCCTGTTCCCATGCCCAAACCACCTTCTGGTGAAAAACCTTTTCCTGATATCCAACCTAAATCTCTCCTGACTCAGCTTCGTGCTGTTTCCTCAAGCCCTGTCAATGGTCATGAGAGAGAAGAGCGCTGTACTTGCCCCTCCTCTTCCCCTCATGAGAAAGTTCCGACTGCAATGAGGTGCTCCCTCAGTCTCCTCCAGGATAAATGGACCAAGTGACCTCAGCTGCTCCTCAAACGACTTCCCCTCCAGGCCCTTCACCATCCTCGTGGCCCTCCTTTGGATGCTTTGGACTTTGACAGGGGAATGTTGACACAATTGATCCATAATGCTAGTGACCCACAGTAAGATATTTGCCTTTCTTGAAAAGCATCACTCCAGGACAGGAATTTGGATCAGAATGTGGCAAAGCATTAAGAAAGCTTCTGGTGCCACATGAACGAGGCTGTCCTGCCGAAGCCAGAGATGGTGCCTGCTTCGGTACAAAGATTAAGTTTTGATTCGTGTTTAGATTTCATTTAGCATGCAGGTGCCAGTGCCAGTATGAACCTGTAGGTATTACTGGAATGCAAAACTTACATTTTTGCATTTGTTTTTAGGGTCCCTCATGCTAAAGTTTTATTTCCTGCTGGCCAGGAACTGTCCATACTAGCTTTCTGCATTTCCTACATGAAAGAACTTTACCCAGTTTTCAGTCAATTTAAATTATCACTTCTTGAAAGATAGTGGGCTTGAAATGTAAAGAATTTAAGTAATGAATTTTCTACCTTTGCTATCCACTGCTTTTTTCCCACTAAATAGCTGTGGACCAGGTAGGGAGGGTCTTGGTTTACCTAAAGTTCTCAGAATAGCTTTTGTAACAATGCTTTCTATGGTAGAGGTTCTCATCTAGTGAACTCACCATTCCGTCCTTGTTGTTACTGCCAGCCTATCATCATCACCAACTTATATACTAGGACAACCCCAAGCTTTTTTGTTCTGGAGATGTTTTCATGCTGCCTTGATTTGCCTTATAATTCTGTTTTCTTCTCTTGTAGCTAGCCTTGGAGAAAAAAAAAAAGTCCTTCTATGCACAGATAACAGAGTTTCTGTTTTAGCTCATGTAACAAAGGCTTGTGTTTTTGTTGTCATGGCTGCCACGTTTTGTTCCCATAGCACTGTCTGTGTGTACGTGGATGTGATTCATTACCTACAGACACTAGAACCTACACCCTGTCCTGCTGTTTGTACTCAAACTGCTTCCCTGTAATAGAAGAAACAAATATCTCAGATATGCCTCCTGGTGAGTTCAAGCCAATATCCAAGTTTGGCTTTGATCCATCTCCAAGGACCTATCAATTAATTTTAAAAAGCAGGGTTGACAAAACCATGGAATATTCCATTGTGAGCAGCAGTCAATGCATGTTCTATATTTTAACACAAACTGATGTCCTCCATTTCCATGTTATACAAGGCAGCATCCACAAATGTATGATCTTAACGATTATTCAGACAAAAAGCAAAGGAATAGATCATTCCTGTCATGACAAAAGAGCAAAATTTAATGTGTTTAAAAATGCCAACTATCAGTTGTAGGGGGGGAATATGTCTTGCCTGAAGTTTTCCTGCAATTCCTGAATGATTGGAATTCTTGGTGTACTGCCTGGAGAGCCTGGAGTGCCACATGCAAAATCAAATAGCAAAACACTCAGGAAGTTTATGTATTCTCTACCTGGCCCATGCAAAGAAAGCCTGCCCATTTCAATATTATTTTTTACAGAATCACAGAATCGTCAGGGTTGAAAGAGGCCTTCAAGATCATCTACTGCAACCACAAACTCAGCATTACCATAATCATCCCTAACCATATGCTCAAATGCCACATTCAGACAGCTCTTGAACACTTCCAGAGACGATGACTTCATTACCTCCCTGGGCAACTTATTCCAATGCCTGACCATTCTTTCAGTGAAATTTTTCTTCTAATATCTAATCTGAACCTTCTCTGGTGCAAATTAAGGCCATTTCCTCTCATTGTTTCTCTTGAGACACGACAGAAGAGACCAAGCCCCACCTGGCTACAACCTCCTTCCCGGGAGTTGTAGAGAGCAATGGAGTCCCCCTTGAGACTCTGCTCCAGGCTAAACACCCCAGGCTCCCTCAGCTGCTCCTTACAGGACTTGTGCTCCTGGCCCTTCACCAGCGCCACTGCCCTTCTTTGAACGTGCTCCAGCACTTCAGTGTCTTTGTCATAGTGAGGGGCCCAAAACTGAACACAGGACTCGAGGTGTGGCCTCACCAGTGCTGAGCACAGGGGGACAGTCACTGCCCTGGTCCTGCTGGCCACACTATTGCTGATACAGGTCAAGACACCTTTGGCCTTCTTGGCCACCTGGGCACACTCTTGGCTCATATCCAGCCAGCTGTCCACCAGCACCCTGAGTTTCTTTCTGCTGAGCAGCTCTCAAGCCACTCTTTCCTAGTCTTACAGCATAAACCCTGCCGTCCCCTTAAATTACTATAAAACATATTGTCTGCAAGTAGTTGTAGGTGTGCACTTAGGCATCACCTGTGAACATGATAAATATTCGCAAATTTCTTATAAATTCACTCTTTTAATGTATGAGTTCACTAATCAGTACTAGAATCTGTTAGGATTGGAGCCTGTTGCATCAGCTTTCACAAATATTAAACAGAACGCTCAGTTTTCAAAGTGAAACCCCTTGCTCTGCTACTAAACCACCCCCACTTGAATTTCCGTCAGAATTCTTCTTTTTTCTTTTTCCTATATTTTACTGCTGGCTCCTTTCTCCTCCCCATTTTCCTCAATATCCCAATAAAAGAGCAAAATTCCTTAAATATTTCTCCAGAATCTCACAATATCAAAACTTTGAGATGTGCCAACATTTCATTTTCTTTTCATAAAAGGCAATTCCTCTTCCCTTCTTTCAAGCAATGTTACACATTCATTTTGCAGAATTAGCCTCTGAGAAACTACCCTAACTCCAGCTTTTGAAGGGAATGAACTGTGTCCCTCCATGGAAGAACTCCCCAGAATGTACCATTGGAGACAAAGAAATTTGGGAAGACATGTCGTATTTCCCATGGTTGAGTCCTGCTAAGTGCTTGTCCTTTCTGGTATTTTGTGGCAATAAACTCCATACGCTAATATTGTAGTGGAGGGTTTTTCAGTCAAGTCACCACAAGTCTAACAAGGCATAATAAGGAGAAAATAGAGAATAATTTAAAAGAGAGGGTATCTAAATCATGTGGAAGTTTTAATTCAAGGCTGTATATTTTCCTGAAGAAAGAGTATTTCGAAGTGGAATTAGATGAGAAGACTCCTAAAGGCTGTGTTAGAACAGAGTAGCCTCTTTCAACTTCTCATGTAGGAAGTATTTCAGTTCCCCAAAACTGCATCATGACTTTCAGCTTTCGTTGGCTGCTGTCTGGATAGATGCCAGCACAGAGGAGGAAAGGGAAAACATGTTCTTTTTCTTTCACTCCAGCTAGAAATCTGGTTTCAAGGAAAATATCTGCTCTGCCTTTCATCAAACTCAGTGTTGGGCCAGCTGATGTGTTAGGGCTTGGGGATATTCCATGCAGTGTTCTAACACCAGGGACTCATTTGACTGCCGTGCAGCCAAGTGTCCTGTGTGTGGCCTCGTGGGATGGGCAACTGTCAGGTGGCCTTTGCAGGAAAACAGTGTTTTCCTCTGCAGAGGTGGAGATTAGGGTTCTGCTCTGCTTACCTCAGGTAGGTTCCCTCTACGAGGTGGGAATAAAGGACACTTCTCATGAACAGGCCATTCACAGCTCTGCAGCAAAGTAAACAAACAAGATCTGATCACAAACAGCTCATTATCGACTCCATTCACTGAATCATCACATCCAGCTTGGAATGGGAATCCCGTCTAAGATGGTTGGTTTTGGCAAATCAGACTATCCCTTGTGACCAGAAGTGACTGGTTTCTTCCCTTTATTCCCCCACACTCTGCTGAACATAATACAAGATACTTTCCAGCCTCCGCTGTGGGAAAAGACAAGGAACCAAAGGGACTAGGAACTCTTTCCAGTGGCAGCCCTGCCGGAACAGAGCTCCAAGCAAAGCAATGTGGAGAAAGGACAGAAAACCTGTCATTTGGGCAGCTCCCTTTCAGAGTGGTAACAGCAGCAAAGAAGAGGCCAGATAATGGCAGCTTGGGGTGGGAGAGATGGGTAAGAAGCCATGCTGTGGGTTGGAGTGTACCCACTAAGTGTTCAGAAAAGAGAGAGTTTTCAATAGGATCTTGAAATGCACTGCAATCTAGTAAACGTGTGTGTCAGCAGCGAAGGCTCTGGAGTACTCTGGGGATTTTCTTATTTCCTGGAGATTCTGACACAAAGAAAAAACAATAGAGGAAAGAAGAAGAAGAGCTAGATGCCGGTTTCTGTGCAAAACATGGGAAAACATACTTTGTATCAATGAAATATTTTATCTCTTCTGAAATAGGTCAACTTGTGTCACTCTTGAGTACTTTAAAGCATGAGACAGGACAGAAAATTCAAAATGAAGAGCTCTTTTGAACAGGAGAATCCAAATGTTTCAAAGAATGCTAATTTTTATCTTTGTAGATTATTCATTAATACACAGCAACCACAAATGAACAGTGTGGCAAAGCCAAAAAGAAATGTGTAAACTTGCAAAAAAATCCCATGTGAAAAATTTTCTCTCGGGAAAAAAAATTACATTTCCACAGTTTAAAAACATGAAAAAGTTGGGGACAGAGTGTTTTAATCCTTCTTTGTGTATCTGGGAAAGTGGGTGTCAGCACCACTCTTTTTTCCCTTCTTGGATCCCAGTGGGTGCCACAAGAAGCAATTTTCCTAGCTATGCTGAGAGGACATAAATACCACAGAGGAATTTCTTCAGATTTGAAGCCAGTGCTCTGTCATAACATGGACAATACCTTGGAGGTGCTGAAGTACTAAAAAAAGGAGAAGAGATTCAGGCCTGCATATGGGTTTCTGTGTCAGAGCTGAGCCAAGACTGCTCAATCCCATCACAGGCAGGCAGATCTGAGTCAGTGAGGGTGGTAGAAAGGAATGAGTACATCAGAGCCTCCCAGTTGCACATGATGAACCGGTTGGAATATCAGCACAACTCAGCCTTTCCCTCCAAACACACAGAAATGCTTTATGCAGCTCTCGCTGTGCAGGGGAGATGGACTGTTCTCCATTGGATACAGAGGAACAACATGGAAGTCCAGCATAAACATGCCTCTGTCAGACCCATCGCTGCCCACCTCCTCCCCATCACTTACTCATCCCTCCCATGGGCAGGACTGGAGATGAAATAGCAAATAGACAGGCCTGCCCAAAAGGAAACTGAGCAGCTGCTGGAGCCTCAGAGTGACACTGAAGTAAATAGTTTGTGTCTGTAATGACAGGAGCTTAATACATGGATCATCATGGATATGACAGACACTGGGTCTCTTTGTGTTGTGGGCATATGGAAACCAACACATTCAATTAATCCCATGTTTCTGGACCGTGTTGTTGTGTGTGTAGATCAGTTCCAGAGGATGGACTGGAAAGCCCTGGAGCAACTACTGCTGTCTTTCAAGGAGTACATCCAAGCCTCTTTGAAAATACTCAGTGGGGAATGTTTGCTTCAGATATTGTCCTGTGATGCAAATTGCATTTCATCACGGGCCCGGGATAGTGGAGGGAAAGAAGGACTCTTTAGTATAATGGGCTCAGACTGAAGTCCTAAAAGCCAAGACCATGTTTGGAAGCTGTAGGGAACCATTGCTGACAGTAGCAAAACATGGATGACAATGGAAGGAATTGTAGGAAACACCTAGTGGAGAGAAGATGGCCTGAACAGCGCACTGAGCTTCTGTAGGGAAGCAACATGAAGCATCACATCAAAGTAAAACTATAAATTATACTTTGTGTAATAAATTACACTTTGGTTAGCCCAAAACAACCAAATCATCACAGAAACTGTAACAACAATTTATTTCCCTCTTAAGGTCATGTTACTCAGCAGCTGGCAAAGTGGAGGCTCTTTCTTGCAGCTCTGTTCCCCAGATACAGTGTCTGCCTTACTAACACATTACTTACTAACTTACTTAACCTGTTTCCTACATGATAAATTGAAAATCTTGAGGCTGCTTAGCCAGAATGTGCTAATTAGAAACTGAAGGGGCATTTTGCAAGGTATGATTCACTGTGCTTGGACAGTAAGTGATAGTACGCGTTGGCAGAAGGTATGCAAATTGACAGCAAAAAGTAATTTGCACCCACGATATCTTCCCCCAAGTATTCTCAAATTCAGGAAGGTCAGAAGTGACAGAAATAGACAGCCCTCTATGTATGATACATCTTCGGAAAAAGTGGAGTGGTCCAACATTGCAGTACACTTCCATGAGGATGAGGTGATTTGCTAACTCAGGGACCACTGAGCCTGAGAGCAAATTCTGCGTTCTACAAAGAGCAGACCCTCCCAGCCTGAAGACAGATGGATACACTACCCACTTAAGAGAGTGCCAAGCTAAATGGACAAGGCTGCTGCAATGAAGAAACCAAAGTCAGGAGGAATGACATGGAGATAAGAGTGAAAATTAAAATATACACACAAAAAGAAACAACCTGTTGCCAAGGCCAAAATAACCCCCCATCCCCTAGCCTTCACAGACAGAAATTCTATATACCAGGGTCAAGAGCACCAACAAAATAAAGTATACTCCTCTCAGATGAACTGGTTCTCCAAAAATTCAGCACTGAGTTCCCAGCTGGTAGGTAAGTCAGTGGATGATGGTGAGAACATGTCTTTCACTAGACAAATTAGACCCTTTTTTTGAGGGTCAAGGAAAGACCAAAAATACTGTCTAGTGCCCAGTGAGACCAGCTGGAGCTTTGCCATAGACCTCTTTGGGGCAAGATTTCCAATCTTGCCGTTGATCTGAGCCTTGCTCCTGACAGATCCTCCTGGTCTCCAACCTGAAGCCCACCCACACAAACTAATGCACCAAAATTTTTTTTTGTCGTGGCAGGCAACTAGCAGAAGACCAGGCCATGTAATCTATGCCTTCTTTCCTACAGGGACACTTTCATTATCCTGACCCCTGACCCGGGTAGCTCTGAATGTCCTATCTTCTCCTTACTCCAGTGAACCCCAGCCACTGATACCTGTTCCCTGCCTGTATTGGTCAAAACCTCCAAACTGATTCTCTGGATGTATAGGGCCAGGTTAATCCAAACCCAGACAAGGAAAGAAACTGGTAGAGGCCTCCAGACACAACATGTGTTGGGGCACATGGGCTGGAATGGTGTGCTACACTGGATGGTGTTGGCAGGACAATATGGGAAGAGCAGTCTATTCCAGAAAATTCATGCCTCATGTATAGGTACAGATCTTCCTGACGGAGCAGGTTATGCAGAGCCAAAAGAAAAGCCTCATCCAGGCTGGGACACACTGTTTCACCCACAGCCATCTCGGAACTGCTCTATTCCTTTCTATAGCCTCACACACCACTGGCAACAAAGAGATAATCAGGAGGACAATGTCTTCATTTAGAGATTGATGGTTCCCCCTCCTTTCTGGTAAAGACCTAGGCCTGTGGCTGGAGGTCAGCTGGGATGCAAGGGCAGCCAAGTAGCTTTTTCAATCCACAATGGGATGGAGCAGCCATTTTAATAAAAGGGAGAAAGAGCTGTTTCCTCTGCGGCTGAAAAAGCTTGTAATTGACCTGGCAGAGCATGCAAACCCTGGTTTGCATGGGAAATGCTCTCTTTCCCCTTACACATGTGCTCCTTTGTAATACTGCTGGGGACTGCTATGCTGCTGTCCGCAGTGTCTAGCTCTCAATTAAGTGCAGCAGGGTCTGTCAACACGGTGGGACAGAACAGGAGACTGCTGGTAAAGCCCTCACCGAACACAGCTCAGACAGTGCAGCCAAACCTACACTGAGTAAAGTGAAACAGCTAAAACAGAGTCCCATCTCCCCACCCCACAGCAGGATCAGAGCAGACTATGAAACCTGTCTCCAAATCTTTTTGCTCCACCCTTGACCTGGAAAGTATGAGTGTCTCCTCAGATCAGGCTAAAAAAGTGTCTTATAAAGAGCTGAAAATCAAGGTGAATATTACCTGCAAAAAGAGTTGTACCTGCTTTGTATGACTTTCACATCATGATCATCCATTTGCTGATCTCTCCTCCCATTTGTCCCAAGGGTTGCACAAGCTCAGATCCAGAAATTCCCATGTCATATCCCAAGAACAAAGTATTGGACATAGCAAACAGGTGCACACAGGAATAGGGGGACACAAGGATTCCAGCTAGTTTTGTAGCTATGGTTTTGCTGATATTCAGCATCAAGAAAAAGCTTAAGTGAACAGAACAGGGGATGGATGAGAGAGCATAAATGCTCAGTATGTGTATGGATTACATGTTAAAAGTGCACTGGTTATGTCAACCCAGCGTTAGCTGTTCACTCACTTTTCCATGGAGGTGGCTGGTTCAAAGGAGGGGGATCTGTTTCTTGAATCAGTGTGTTAAAATTCAATATTTGTTAGATTCTGCCTTTGCTGAATCTCTTAGATGGGGGAGAGGCACCACTGATTTGCTTCCAAATTCTTGTCAGGAATCTAATTTCTACCCATTTTTTCTTTGTCAGTTCTTTTTCTCTGGTGCATCATTTCTTCAGCTCCTCTCCTGTTTCCTTTATCTCCATCTGTCCCCAAACAGTACTGTTTGCCTGCTGCAAAATAGATGCAAGTATTGCCAATTTATGCTTACGTTTCTTTTCTTCCTCTCTCTTTATAGTATACTGAGTCACATAAAACAGAGATGAGGGAATCTGCCTGCCTCATGGCAAGATTGCCTTTGCTGAAATGATTTGTCTAACTTGCTATTAAAACCATTCAGAGATGGAGATTTCACAAGTGCCCTAGGCAATTCTATTGCCTAAAAATAGACTCCTGTTTATCGAATAGTCTGAAACTATAATCTGTAGCAAAGTATTATCTTATGCTCTACAGCACCAAGGCTGGGACAAATGGAGAGGCCAAAATAATCTTCTGCCATCATTCCAGGGTCAAAAGAAGTCCTTAGAGCACAGTCTTCTGCGTTTAGTCACAGCATGTCTCCTGGCAGCTCTGTGTACTGAAGTTAAGAAGCTTGAGCTGGTTCTGATACATATATGCAAGGACACATGGTAAACAAAAATCAGTATCTTAGTTGCTGACATTACAGCTCTGAGTTGTGGCTACCTCCCTCCACACTCAGACATCTACAACCACGCCTACACCTTCCTTGGAAATTATCTTGGGTTTCAGTTCCAGAGGAGCGACTCTGAGACAAGATGAGATAGGCTTTTTGGGAGAAGACTGGCTTTGTGGTTGGGATTACTTTTACCCCAGCATAGGAGAATAGAGATATTGAGATGAAAGATTAAGAGTAAAATTGAAGCATTTTCAGTATCCAGTGTTCTAGTGAACACAGATTTTTCCAGGTGAACACATTTCTAATGCCTCCCTGCACGTCACACTGCTGGTTGAAAGCTGGATCTTTGGATCATGGATCTTTGACCCTCAATGAAGTGTTGGGCTTTTTGGTGAGCATGAAACAAATCAGAGGTCGTCCAAGGAAGTGTATACTCTAGTTGCATGTTCTGTGAGGCTATCAATCATCCGATTTAGTTTTCTGGCCTCTTATCCCAAAAGAAGTTAAAACCAGATGCATATTTTTGTAGAAAATGCCAATGACTCTAGCTCCTGTGTGTATGAACCATGACTTGCTTAGCCCAGGCTCATGCAGCAGATCTAAAGAGCTCAGGAGCAACTTCTCAGGTGGTGCCCAAGTGAAATACTCAACATGATAAAATGAAAACAACCCCTGTCCTGTTCACTGGTCATAGCTGTGGTTCTGGAATAATCAATAGAGCTGAGCTAGGAGTGAAGGGGAAGCACAGGGTATTACCTTGCTTCCCTACCCACTGAGTCGCTGGTGAATGTTATAATTTATTTTCTTGCATTACTCTCTTCTCTGCTGACTGCCAGCCACTCTGATCTTCAGACAGAACATCAATGACTAATGAGGTGGACACGTTCCCCAGAGGAACGCTGTTTCTCTCTTCTGCCTCTGGGTAGTCTGGAGGTCTACCTAGGCCAGAGCAGCAGGAAACCTTTCAGCACTGAAAAGCCAACTGTCGAGGGTGTGTGCCCAGTGGTGGCTCTAGACAATGTGTGAACAATAAGATCACAACAAACCCCTAATTTAAAGGGGTTTTGTTCCAACTCCAGGTGCTTCAGAAAACTGTAAGGCAGTCTGTACTGTTCATGAACATATATCCATGTTACAGAAGCTCCGTGTTCAGTAAAAAATAATGGCTTTTGTTCTATAAGCTGTGCTTGCCTCTTTGGCAAAGCCACTTAACCCACACTCAAGGAGGGGCAGGATTTCCTTTGGCTGACTTACTTTATACTTTTTGGCCATGGAATGGGTGTGGGTTTCTAAAATGAGAATGATTGACACTTTCTTTGCACATATGCAACCAGGCTCTAGAATCAGTGATGGTGAAACCATTGATCTCAGTGGAGTTTTTCACCATTTACTTCAGCAGTGAATTTGTCTTTCTATGCACATAGAGGTACAAATCCCAGAGTGAATTCACCTGGACATTCCTTGCCCATAAATGAACATCCATAAAGTGAATTTAGAGGACCCAGTGCATTTTTCTTTCCAGAATAAACAATTAGGTCCTTTCAACCAAAAGTTTCAAAGACATGTCCAGAATTTAATGCTGTCTGTCTAGGAGCAATTGTGACAGGTGCTGTGGAATGGTTGGATTATCTGGAATCACAAATAGAAGTTTCCATCCAGGAATTTCGTTTTCCAAACAGACACAAGATTCAATAGATAAAAACTAGAGAATCAAAGTTATCATTCTTATAAAGATTGTCCAACATTCCAGTCCAGATCTTGCCATCAATGTTGTTAAATCTTTAGCCTCCAGTCCCAACATGAAGGAAGTCAGATGGGAATATTTACGGCAGCTGTTAAGATGAGGCAAAAGGCGTCCAGCTGCAGTTCTGAATGGCTTTTTGCAGCTGCACATGGCAGTGCTGAGACGGCCTTGATATGCTGCCTAGTGTTCCCAAATTAGCTCCCAGCAAAGAGCTTAAGCCTCTGAGCTGAATGATGGTGGGTGTCTCAGTGTTCTAACTTCTGCTTACCCTGGGAATTGAGGTAAACATGTCTGGCTGCTCGGACTGTGAAAAATATGATTTGTCATTGAAATGTGTCTGGCCTAATTATCTTGAGGCCAACATTCCTAGCTCCAGAGAGATGTGATCCTCCTAAGGGTGTGATTTCAGACATATTCCCTTCTCCATGAAAGGGGAACTGAGGATCTGAGCCTCGTAGAAATAACAGTGCAGTGCCCTGTGCCTAACGCTGCTGGAAAAGGGTTTTTGGTATCTGAGAACTTGAAACTCATGAGGAAAATTTGGCTGTTTGGCTGATGCCCCATGCCAATCAAGTTCACACAGGCTGGAAGGAATCTCTCACAGCTCATGACTGACCATGAAGAGGAAGATTATTGCCTAGGAAAGGGTGCTGTGCTAGACAATGATGCATGGCCAAGTTTGATGAATTAATAGGATGAGGAGCAGCTTACTTGGATTTCTCTGGAATATTTTTACTCTGCAGACTAAGGTAGTTTCTTTCCATGATGTTCTAAGCCTGTAAATTCCTCCTGGCCCGAACAATATTTTTATTATTATTATTTTTAAGCATGTAGACTAAACATGATGCATACATTTCAGAGCTGCCCAAGCAGTTCTTTCCCTTTCATTGGGAAAACAGGGCCCTTTGGATTGTTTATAGCCAGCTCTGTGCTTTGGATGGCTGACTTTGCAGGACCTCTTCTGCTTTGGGTGGCACAAGGGAGGCAGTAACAAGGTCACTGCACCCCCAGCTTGCTGTGCTTTATTCTCAGTGATTGAATGAGCACCACACATAAACTCTGCTGGGACATCTAGTCTCTAAGAGGACAAATTCCAATTTTGCACTGAGTGGCACAAATCCAGAGTCACTTTACTGAAATCAGCAGAGTTATTTTGGATCAGGACTGAAAAGAACGTAGCCTAAGGTCAGAATCTGAGTTGAACAATCCTCAGAAGCTGCAGAGACTACATGGTATTTACTTGGAAAGCCAAGGCATTTCTGAAGATATTCAGACTTGAACTGCCTGACCTGACAGAGCTGAAAGCTGTTCTGGTTCTCTAGCTCCTCTCTGGCAAGACACTTACAGCTTCTCTGCTTATCAGCAAGGATATTGACCAGTTCAGTATCTCTCTCTGAAGACTCTTATAAGGATTTTCACAGGGTCCCTGGGATTATATCTTCTTCTGGTTACAGCAGTGGGGCTGGTACAGGACACTTTGAGTTCTGTGAGCAGTTTTGGGCACCACAATAAAAAGGACATCAAGTTTCAACATCCTCACAAAGGGAAGCAGAGGGGCAGGAACCCATCTCTCCACTCTCGTGCCCAATGACAGGGCTTGAGGAGACAGCATGAAGCTGAGTCAGAGGAGACTTAGGTTGGATATCAAGAAAAGGTTTTTCACCCAGAGGCTGCTTGGGCGCTGGAACAGGTTCCGCAGGGAAGTGGTCACAGCACCAGCCTGACAGAGTTCAGGAAGGGTTTGGACAATGCTCTCAGGCACATGGTGTGACTCTTGGGGTGTCCTGCACAGGGCCAGGAGTTGGACGTGATGATCCTGATGGGCCCCTTCCAACTCAGCACATTCTATGATTCTATGATTTTATGTTCACTGATGGATAAATAGAGTCTTAGGTATAAAGAAAGGGACTGAATATGGATGAATGAATAAACAGAAGAGGAATGGAAAGAACAGGAGAGAAACCAATCTCTTCCACAATGCCTTTAAAAGGCTCTATTTGACATAAATATAATGCCTCTGCCCCTCAATCCCCACCCTTCAAACAGCAACAAACAGTGGAGGGAAGGATTTTCAATTCTGTAGTAATGTTCATGACACACATTAATAAGAAGCCATCAGCTGAGTTTTATGTTGACATTATTGTTCCTTGCCCGGTATTTCTCTTTTTTTTTTTTTAGGAAGGCCTCTGTATTTGATTCAGGACTGTTTGGGCAACTTCTGGGCTGTCTTATCCCAGCTCTGTAGCTAGAAAACCTTACACAGTCATATCAACTGAAGAAAACCTAACTTGGCTTCAAACTCTGTCCCTCCTCCTCACAGTGAATGGTCCCAGACTGCTTAAGAAAGTAGGAAGTTAGTAATTAGAAATCCATCATATTTATGTATATGCATTAAATTCATACAGTTACATACACCCCCACAGAACACATTCAGTAGCATTTGATTGGAAGTTAAACTGCAGAACACTGATTTGTTCTTGACAACATCAGTTCAAGCACATCTTCTCCAGCACCAGTCATTCTACCCTTTAAGTTTAGCCTTAAACTTCAGAAATCCTACATCAGTCTTCAGCTACACCACAATTTTACCAGATCACCTCAGAATAACAGTTTAATGTACAAGGATTTGTTTTCTCATCTGTGATACTTGTTCTCAAACTCCTGGGAGGTTTGTCAGCGTGCTGGATGTGCAAGAGTCACTTAGTTTTTGTGCTGGTACAAAAGGGCTTTGCAGGTGAAAATTGGCTATGGTCACACCTCATATGGAAACTTCCAAACAGGGTGAGATTAACTATGAGTTCATAATTAGCTCAATTATGAGTTCAGAACTGGATGGCAAAGATGTTTCCTTCTTGTGTTTTGTTACACATCCTTCAAAGCTTACTCCTATGTTTTACTCAGCTGTTCTCAGACTTTTCTGAAAAACTCACGAAGTGGAAAGTGACACAGCAAAGCTGCTCGAATGACTTCCTTTAAAGGCCCTTTAAAAACTCTATTACACATTACAAACAGTCAGCAAGACAAGATTGCAGAAACTTTTTTTTAAAGCTTTTTGTTTCCTCTCTTCATTACCAGGAACCCCTTTTTCTTGAATATAAACCGTCTCTGATTCAGGAAAGCTTGGGCTAGAATCTCACAGGAGGGAAAAAAACAGCTCTTTTGGATGCAGTGGGGAGAAACAGACAGCCTTCTCAGCAGGTACCTGCTTGGTTCCAAAGTAAAAAAAAGTATTTTAGATATTCTTTAAGTAAAATGTTTTGAATGACCATAAACTACCCTTAAAACATTTTTCAAAAATTATTAAAAACAAATACTTGGTAAGGATTTATTTTTTAGAAATAATGCTCACCTTTTAATTCAAATTTTCAGTGTAAGACTAACCAAAATCCTTCATTCAAGTAAAACCCATTCTTTCTCCTATTCTTGTGGTGAAATTTGGTTCAGGTTCTTAAATTACCACTGCAAATCCCTATTTAGGTTAATTAATATTTTTTATTATCTAAGAATACTCTTAATGGCTTAATAAAAAAAAGTACTAAAAAAAGACTTGAATGTAAACAGGCTTCATTTGCACCAAGGTATAAGGTCTTTATATTTTGGCCCAGACATTCAAAACAAAATGCTTGCAGCTTGATTTCTAGATTTGTATCAAACACAACTGGCACATGTATCAGTACATCTTGTATCTTTATATATCAGGCCAACGTTTGTAGGCGTTCAAATAAGAACATTAACGTGTATTTGAAGCACGTAGCTTAGAAACCTGTCTGCATTACTGTACTCAAACTTGAAAACAATTCTCTAGAGTTTATGTAAAAACAAAAAAAGTTTTCTCTTCCATACCCGTTAGGAGAGAAAAATCAAAAAACATCAAAGACATTAAAGCAGAAGGGTGATTTATGTCAATTTTGGAAAGTCCAACAGGTAAAGAGTGAATTCCAACCCGGAGATCTAATATCCATCCTATTTCAAAGGTGAAGGTATAGTTCACCGAGTTTTGCTTAAAAAATGTTATTTATTTTTAATAAAAAACATTCACTCACTGCCCTGTTAGCTTGGCAGTCACTGCTTAATGCTGTCAGCTGGAACATGTGAGCTTGTGAATAAACTCAAGTTCCCAGGACCTAGGCTGGCAGAGGCTAAGTGCTTTTTGGAGATGCTGCGTTTGGGTCCCTGGAGGAGGGAAAATGGCTTTAAGGCTTTTTAGGGATAGGAGATTCATGGGGTCTTGTTACAGCAGGCTCCCTTTTGTCTCATTTGTGTGTGCCTTCCTGGCTGGGCAAAACAGTATGAGTTGATGAGACCAGGAAGGGAAACAAGGGCAAGGAATTAGGGTTTTTTTCTGGACAGCAGAGATTGGGGTCTAGATGCTGGGCTTTTTAGGACAGACTATGAAAGAGAAGGAATAGTTCTAAAAAGAGGGAAATGATTCAGGGCTACAAATAACTCTGGGACAACTGGCATCTTAACCCTGTGGGCGCTATCATAATTGGAAACATTTCTCTGAGCTGTGGGTCTTGTCTCTGTCTGAGACCACAGGTAGTGGAAAGTTATTCTGTCATACTGTGACATTAACATTCATGATTTTAAGAAATTCAGCATTTTGAATGTTACTTTGTGTTGCGCGGCTCCCATCCCTTAGAATCCCAATCGAGATTCACTACCTCGTTATGTCAGGGACTCCCTGGAGTCACTGGGGGGAAAGCGATTGGCTCAGATTGAGCACAGGACTAATGTGAAGCATTGCATTCAATTCAACCACATTGCAGTGAACCACTTTTCAGTAAGCTGTGAAATTCTTGCTGGATGCTTCTCCTGAATGGGACTTTGGTCCAACCACAAGAAACTCTCTGAAAAGAGAGGCTCTCTCTGCCTTTTTCTAGGTCATCCAGCTAATTGCATTAATTTTCAACTGTAGCCCTGTCTGTAAAGAGGCAGCAAAGACAGGGATTGTTTTTTGCCAGGATGATTTCCCGGTCTCTCTTTTGGAAGAGCCATCTGGACTCCAGTTCATATTCTCAGTGCCATTTTCCTGGGCACTTTACCTATTCCCGCTGTTGGGTTTCTGTGGCAGTGAAAATTTCTGGCATGACTCTCATAATGTTAACATTAAACCCATCAGTTGTACTTGACGCAACCCACACATCTTCCTTTCTGATGCTAATTTGGTTTCCTCCCTGGAAGTCTAAAATATCAAAGCTAATCCTTTGCAGCATTTCTTTAGAACAGCCATTCTAAAATGGGGCTGGACACCATTTCTTTCCAACTTCTAGCACTGATGTTCCAAGCCACTCATTATCTCTCTTCCTCCTCCCCCACTCGGTGGACAAATGGAGTCTTTATAAGAGAACAAAAGAATCCAAATATCCTTTGGTGCCAGCTATAAAAAAATTAAAATCAAGTTCAATCCAGACATTTCCCTTCCTATCACATTCAAAGCCTCCCTTCTGCAAGGATCTGCTCTTGTGCTCACTGTTTCTATGCCTGTAACCCACAATTACAGCCTCTGAGCTCAGACTGCTCAAGAGAAGGAAAACCAGAAGGGACATCTTGCCTGAAATTCAGTAGCAGTGAGGTCAGTGGCTTCGGGCCTTAACGGAATATCTCAAAACCATTTTGGCTATTTAGTGGCAGGAGCTGAGTTTCTAAGGCGGGTGAGAGAAGTAAAACACTTTCCTATGAAAGCCAGCCTCTGAGGCAGGAGGCAGGAGACAGGCTGAATTGTTTGCAGCATTGTGCTGTGGGATTTGGTTGGGTTACCCGGAAGGAATTGGCCTCAAAACTGGCCTGATGTATCTTGCAGAAAGAGTTTGCCACTAACACTTTGCAGAATTACATCTACCAATTATTGGCTGGTATTTCCTAGCAGAAGTAATTTGTACTTGCTTTTTCCCTTTTTTAAAAAAAGGAAAAACCACCACCAGCCTTTCCAAGGGAACATCAGAGTGTTTAACCAATAAAGCATTTTCTTTCCTTCAGGGGAAAAAAGCATCCTTCTATTTCATATAGATTTTATATGCATTGCAACACCCTTTTAACTTTTCCAGGCTTAGATTACAGTGCCTCCAGTCCTGGCATTAAAGCTGATTTACACCCCATAGTAAAGTAAAACACTGTCAGATTAAGAGCTTTGAAGGCCTTGGCTTCATGGAGGTTAATGGAGTGCATCCCATTAATGTCAGCTCAAGGATGGCTCAAGGGAAAATGGAATAATATTAAAAAAAAGTGAATTACAGGAAAAGTGACACTTGGTAGTTTCGTGAGGCTTATTCTTGGGACAAACATCAGAACGTGCCCTTTGCCATATATGTTATGCATTCCTTCAATTTGTTCAGAGATGACCCTCTATATTCTGACATAAAAGGAGATTAAGCCTCCATGTAAATATTCTATTCAAATACTCACTCAAATATCCATCGTAATTGCAGTTCTGGAGGCTCACTGAGGACTTCAAGTCAACAAGATGACTTTCTGAGAAAGGTTCTGTCACGGACACTTCAGTTCATCATCACATTTAGTATTTGCTTCTTATGTAAACAAGACCATGCCCCTGTCTCCTGACTTTTGCACCACCTTTTATATTTCTTCACCTCAGAATAGAGCCTGAGAGCCTCTGCTGGCCAAAAAGTAAGCCTTTATTGGTCTCTTACCTCCTATAATATGTGCAGTTGCCTTACAACTGAAGAAATTATGTCACTGGAGGGTGACATCTCTAGATTTGATGAAAATTTCTATTCGAATTGTTGGAGAAGAGGTAGAAGGAGAAGATATTGTGACCACATGACCTCTTCTTTGAACATGGCCTTTCCATGGAAGTAGTTTGCCTGTTTCCACTGCCAGGCAGTAGACATCTTACAGTCCTCAGACAAGACCCACATATTCTATAAAATGCAGATCTAAAGTATAAAAGACAGGACAGTTTTCTCCTTGTATATGTCGTATCCTATCCCTCATTTCTTCTTCTCCCTGTCCCTTTAGCTTTGATGTCACTCTCCAGTGATACCATTTCTTGAATTGTGAGATGACTGACAGGGGAAGGCTGAGAATGCCCATTTTGATCAAAACTTCCAAACTCACTGAGCAGTCTAAGAGTTAGCAAACATGGCTACTCTCTTCCTCCTCACATTCCTTAAGAGTTGTCATAAGAAATTACCAGGTTATTAAGATATTTTTCAGTACCTGTCTTTCGGCAATTTTGCTGCTTAAATGGGCTTGAAAGCAGAGTCTAGGTAGTAGATATGTCTATCTGTCCTTTTATCTGTTCTTCCAGTATACTTTTCTTTTTTATTATTAATGGGGCAAGCTTGTAAATGACAAGTTCATATCAGTCTTTAAGCTCAACCGATTCTAGTGCACCCATGCCATAGCCTCTGCTTTTATCTCTAAAGTTCTTGTGGTCTTCAAAAGTTTGTGATAACCTTGCTATCCAGTGGGACTAAAGTCTGCCTCTTGTTTCCTTGTCCCTATCATTTCTTCAGCAAGGACGCTGAATGGATGATCTAGGCATTGGCAGGTCCTGGTCCTTAAGCACAGATTACATTTTTTTGACGGCTCTAAGGAGCAGCATTATGAGCAGGAAGATTGTAAAATTAAGGTGTAAGGAAGGAGAATTTGATGCGTTTCCCACAAAGCCTCAGCAGATAGTGGGAGTCAGATTGATCTGGATATATCCAAGTGATTGCTAGTTTATTTTCCAAGAGTTCTTCTACTTTTCACTTTTTAGAGAGCAAGTTGGATTTATCCAGAGTCTGTCTTTCTCTCGTAGATGAGTCATACACATGTATTTTTGTGCATACACTTTGGTATTAATCAGCAATTTCCCTTTGATTCACTCCTTTTCTCTTTGCTCCTCATTAAATGTTCCAGCAAATGACTTGGTGTTCAGTCCTGTGCTTATCCAGTCCTACAAGTTTTGGCATTCTTTTACCTGTTGTAAGGATGAAACCTGTTTCAGGCTGGAAACTAGTAAGTTTAGAGAGAACCTAACAAAGAATGAATTTAAAATGAATCATGTGGCCAAGCTGCTCAATCAGAACAGATATAAATCCCAGCAACAAATTGCCCATGAACAGAGAAGGGAAAAGGACTATTTATTTCAATGACTTTACAGCTGGACTCACACAATATATACATTTGAAAGCAAAAAATGAAATGCAAGTCATCTGAGAAAGAACCTGCTATGAATCATTGACAAAGAAATGTATTTGCAACAAGGAGTCTCAAATAGCAAAATTCTTGCATGAGGCAGCATGTTTCAGGTTCAAGTCTTACATGGGACCAAAGCTTCTGAATGGACCCTTAATGTAAAATGCAGAAAAAAACTGCCATACCTTCAGCTGTTTTATATTTTTTGGGCAAGACATGGGTATTAAATTCCTCCTTTCCCTGATGTGTCTGGTGACTTCTTTGGAATGTTGACAGTTTTGCAAAATTGATGTCCTTTTCATGTCTTGGGGAATGTCTGGGCAAAAGTGGCCAATGCAGTACAAGCAGTGCAAGAAGAATGACTAAAATCCTGTACATAGCTCTGAACTCATAATCTAGGCTAAGTCACAGACCTGGCTTGCCAAATGGGCATGAATGAAAACCAACTTCTCTTCCTGCTGGCAGCAAGCTTGGAGGAAAGATGATCTGTTTAAGTCTAGTCTCTTTCCTTGAGCAGTCCCTTGTTCAAAATTAAAATTAAAATAATACCAGTGTGCCAATATGTTTACTGAAAAGTTCTGCATGGCGTAAGCACAGTGCAGTCTAGGTGTCTCTGCCAGAGAGTCTGCAAGGAAAGCCACAGCAGTTTTCCAACACCATACACTGCCTGCGTGCTCCTCCTAGAGCCTCTGGCCCTATGGACCCAAAACCTTCTAGTTTAGATTTCATCAAAACACATTTCGCCCATGAAAGCAAACTGTGGAGCAAACCAAAACCAGTTTCTCCTTGGCTGGGGCAACATAGTTCATCTTGAAAGAAGGATGGGATAGAGGCTTATTTCAGATTTCTAAAATCTGATGGTCTCTGTGAAACCTGGTATGCTTTTTTTTCTGCATTGGAAATTTTTTTCCCCGGCAGTTTAGAAGACTTTTCTGGGAATGAGAGGGCACTGGGGTGAAATGTCACAGCTTTAAGGACAAATTACCCAGGCTTTCTTTGTTAGTGTGATATATTTGCATGTCTATGGAATATCTGCCATACTCTTCCATGAGGCATTGAAGCCAGCTTTCAAATGCTGAGTAAATCTTTATTCCTTTTACATGCCCAGTTTAATTTATTCCATCAGCACTGGCTACATAAAGACATATATCTTCCCATGGAACAGTACAAAGCAACCAGCATCAATTTGTAATTTCTGATGGTTGAGCTGCAACTGCCAGGTGGCCAGAAGTTAGTGCACTTCATCTTTTCCTTAGGTTTCATATAATAAACTGAATAATTGAGGTAATCAATTCAGGAAAAAGAAAAAAAAAGCTGCACCTGTTTTGCTTACAGCAGAATTTGAAGAGTAGAATCTACAGGTTAGAGACTACGACACCCTGGTTGGTAAGAGGCCTTGATTGATTTAATGGGGAATGCAAACATGTTGAATGTTCAACCATCTCTCCAGAGCTGCACTGTCATTTGTCACTGCAGATCTGCAGAAAGGCCTCTCGTGAGGTTTCAGCTCCACCGACTGGGGAGTGTGACAGGAAATCATGGGAAGAGTCAAGTGTGATCCGTTCTAGTCCCAGCCTTCTAACTTGGCACAGAGCTATTTTCAGCTACTACAAACATTCGCTTTATCAGAGAGTAAGATTTGAAGAATTTAGGAGAGGAAATATTTCCTCAAGAGAGGAAATATTTCTAAAATAAGCATCTTAACAAAAGTGCTCTTGAAGTAGTCTGGATTATTCTCTCCCCTCTCCTATTTTGTGTCTTCCTATAAGAAAATACACTGGAGGGAACAAGCCTGTATTGGGAGTGGCTTCCTCATGGTTTTCACACAGTGGCTGTGGGCAACCAGTAGCTTGAAAGAGGAGCCCATGGATAACATGCTGAGGATGGATGTGAGAGCATTTCAGAGAGCCCTCTTCCACGCTGCCTGGCAAACTTGCCAAGCTGGAGCCAACCCTACAGTAGACTTGGATCTTTAATTACTCCAGGTAAGTTCACACTAGTAAGGGAAAAGGCAGGATGGGGGGAGTGGGCATGAACCTCACGCATCAGCCAAATCCCCACATTTGGATGTGCATTGCTATCTGCCATGGGAACCGAAGGAGCAACTGGCAGAGGTAGTATGTTGTTATTGTACAAGAACAGATGGTTAAAGGGAGATGTGATACATATATGTGTCTGATAGCCAGAAAAAATATATGGATATTCAAAATCCTGGCTCCTCTTCCTGTTTCTGGGAGGAAATGTGGCTTAAGCCTGTACACTCTAACACAATCCTTAGATTTAGTGTGCAATATTTCTAAAAGGCATATTATCTTAAAAGTGATCCTAACTTTATACACATCTTCTAGAAAACTTTTCCATAATCTTATTTTTAAAATGTGTAAATGGTCTCTATCTGTTTCCACAAGTGACAATATTGGGCTGACTTAAATGGAAAACTGAACACCTATACTGCTGGGGCTTTTTGTGGTAATGTCCTTCTGTTTAGGATTTCAAGTCATCTGCCTGACATGTAAGAAGTTTATAGTACAGACTGGCACTTTTCAGAAGTGCAGAGACTTTGGTGTCTGGACCACATGCACATTGCCATGTCCATCAGTTTAAACCCAATATAACAGCACCTCCTTCTTTCCCAGTTCATTCCCTCTCAGGTTTCCTCCTGAAAGCACTAAGATTTTACACTGTTTCAAGAAAAACAGTAAGAGAAAAAATGTCTGGTTTAGAAGAGTAATTTATTTTCCTCCATCTCCTTTTTCAGAAATGGCCAGACTGTTAAAACATTAATTACCAAAAAAAAAATACCCCACCAAAAAAAATCCTCCCCCCACAAAAAAAAAAAAAAAAAAAAGCACCAGCCTGAGGCAGAGCATGAACATGGAAAGTTTCAGTCCAAATAATTAAAATTTGACAAAGCTATAAATCCATGAAGAGAAGAACTTCCACTGGAGACCGTTAAGAAAAGTTTAATTCCCATAATGTTATTCTCAATGTTAATTACATAATGCATTAATGAGTGGGTAGGGGTTGTTATTCACAGAGGTGGATTTGGCTTACTGCCCCTTAGGAATTCACTCTCTCATAGCAGCTGCTGGAAGAAATGTTATCTGCTGGGCAGACACTGCTGTGTTGTTTGGAACTGCCAGAAAGGAGTAAGATCCCATGTAAGGTTATGAACCCCTTTTCACCTTGTGTTATGCATCATCAATCTTTAAACATGATGTTCCCGTTCACATTCAAGCAAATACCACACTGCCATAAAAGTCTCTTTAAAAAGTATAATAAAATCATGAAACCAGTTACAAAAGTAGTGAACAGAGAAGATGTTTCATTGTAATAAGCTCAAATGAGAGATAATGATCTAAATATCTCCACATTTTAGGAAAATGTGCACCTGGAATCTACCCAGAACTTTCACAATGGGCTGAACCAGATCCCTCAGACTCTGGGAAAGTTCAGACCCATGTTCCCACTCTCTGGCTCGGAACCATCTCAGCTTTGATCTTGTGTGTATTTCATCATGTTGCACACCGCTGCTCTCCTATTGTGGCTCGAGTCAACTGCGTCATTTAAGAAAAGTGCTACAGAAGGTGTGGGGAAAAAAAGATGTGTGGGACCATTTCTGTTCCCGGCTCACCACATACACACACACACACACACACACACACATATAAAGTAGTAAAAAAGATTAAAAAGAAAAGAAAAGAAAGAGAAAGAAGAGATAGCTCATGATACCATGTGAGACATTTTCCCTCAGATGTGTTACTGCAAGGGTGAAATGCTGCCATCATGAGATTTATTAACTCTCAGTGAGAAGTTATGGGCCTGAAGAGGGGATTTCCCCATGAAATTTTGTGGTTTAGTGTTATGCAGGAAGTAAGACCCTATGAGTTCTAATGGTCACAGAGAGCTTTAAAGACATTTCAGCATTCTCACAAGAAACACTCGCAGGAGTTTCACTGAGCAGGCAACTACAATTAACATCCCAGCAGATGGATACTTTCCACTGGCATCACAGTTGCTTGGGCACAAATCAGGACTGGGCTCCTGGTTCCTGCCTCAGACTGGAACCAGTCTGAGTCTGTGATGATGTTTCCAACAACATATTTGTTTGGCTCTCTCCATGAGCTCAGCCTGAATCCTACTGATTTGGAAAAATGAGAGCAAACGGCCCAGCTTGGGAGTGTTTCCTAAGGGCTGATATGACACATAGAAACAGGAGTTTACTTGCCTGGAGGAGCACTGGCACTACAAGGGATCTTTGAGCAAATTTGCCTTCTGCCTGTTCAGGACACCAAGATTATGTTCCACGAGGTTCTAGTCACAGCCTCTAAATTGCCCAGTTAACCTGGGCTTAATCCTATCACAGAAAATAAAAAAAACCTCTTGAATCGATTACACTCTTTAACTCAAATATTTTACTGAAGAAGCGGCTTTTAGTTTCAGTTCCTCAGTTTACAATGTCAATTAAGAAATGTTCAGTGTCATTGTTTTCAACAGGCACCAGAAGAGATGGAATCTTCACTGGCGAGCACTGAACAAATGAAACGGCTGTATCTGCCCCACACCTCTGCTCCTGCAAATGCTCACTTATCTCTAAGGGGCTTGTGGAGCTATGAAGGGAAGTGCCACAGAGAGCAGGAAACCTCCTCCTCCTCGCTTCATTCACCTTAATCCCATCACAGAGCTGAAGGCAGTACACTCCCTGGGTTGTGATTTCTAAGGAAGGTAGCCCTATATCCATAGTATAACCTGGCTCTAATGACTCCTTGGTAAAAAAGCAACAGGAGTTTCTTAGTGGTAAACAGTATTAATCACCATTTCCCATCGGTGCAGCCTATTATGAAGCGATTACAGACTGTTTACAAGGAGGGAGGGAGGGCGGGTGTCATGGGGGTGGTATTTGCTTTGGCAACCATTCATTTCCCAAAATCCCTGGGAACCATATTCCTGGTTTAATTACATGGAAATCTCTGAGGTCAAAGGACCGAGACAAAGTATAACTTCTTTCTCACTTCCTTCTGCCACAATCTCCTTTCTCCGCCTCTGTCAGCCAGTGGCAGAAAGTGACTCTGTCTGCAAACGTCTTTAACCTTCTGTCTGAAGATGGTTGCTGTCTACTGATGGCACCCTGTGGCCTGTGAGGACACTGGGGAATTTGGATGAGCATTTGGTTTACTCAAGCCCACTTAATTCTCCTTGTGTTGCTGCTGTCACTTGTCTATTCCTCAATGCAAACATTGTCAGGCAGTTTCTTTGTAGAATAAAACACCTACAAACTATGCAGGTAGGTTGCGTCATGCCTGGCAAAGTTCCAACAGCTAACCCAAGGCCTACTCATATTCCAGGAACTATTCTTAAATAAATTAACTTTTGCTGAGATGGATTTTTATCATCAAGCCGAAAGTATAGGGATCAGAGCAAATTAATGATTAGAAATAAACAGAACCAGGGAGATTACTAATTCATTTTACCATTCTTTGGAATTTTTGAGTCGCTGCAATACTGAGTCAAATTGATTTCCCACCTTTCCCAGCACCACATACATTTTCCTTGGTGCAAATACCAAAGCTCTATAGTTAGAAAAAAAAAAATTAAAGCACAAAATTTCATTTTTCCTTCTCCAAACATGAAATATAACAGTTTGGTATTTGTGATGATATTTGCCACTTTTACAGAGGTTTGGAAGTAGTAGCACTTATCAGTGCTTGTAGGCAACTTGGTATAACCATGACTCTCTAGGAAGACTATCCCGCTGTGGCACTAGAATGCATTCAGAGTAAGAAACCATTCACTATGCAGAAGTTGTCTTACTAGACATGCTGGGGAAATAAAAGGGAAAAGAGAGACAAAATTGCTATTTTAATCTCACAGAAGAGCAAACAAGACAGGGATGGCATATAAGATGTCTGAAACAGAGTTTAAATACCACAGTTTAAAGCTCGTAAAATACAGGAAAAGGCATGATTCACACACACACTCTTCCTCTGAGATCTCCTGCTGACAGCAGGAGCTGAAGATAGTCAGCACATTGCAGGATTTAGCTCAGGCTCTTCCAGCAAAGTAAAGGGGATTTAAATTGAAATTTGTAATACATGTTCTACCACTGCAGGAAAAGTGCTGAGAGAAGTGCAGTGCTGTGCTAACTGCAGGTCTTGCAGAGAGCACCTTGTCTGCAGAGGAAAAAAGTGTGATTGTGAATAGGTGCAGTGTGCAACATCAAGAACAATTAACTGCAGATGAAAGATTTAATGGATTTTCAAAGTTTCCATCACTCAGGCATAGGGAGGGGCTTTTTAAACATAAACCAGTGACAAATTGCTGGAGAAAACAGAGCCAAAGAAATGGTTTCATTTTGACATCAGGAGTTAATCGACCCAGCATAATCACACACTTTGGTTATATTTATCTAATATAATTCACTGAGAAAAATTCTTGAGTCAAAATAGCAGGTTTCCAGAGTCAGTCAGGGAGCCTGTTAAATAAATACCACATTTTGAGGGGAAATATATCAAAAGGAAGTTTCACTTTTCTCAAGCAAAAGGTCTGAGCCCTGGCATTTTTCTCTCTGCTGTTCAATTCCACAAACATCTGAATTAAGGCAATCTGCTTGCTACCAAAAACTCCCAATGAAACCAGAAAATGAGGGAGTATCCCCAAAAGAAAATACTGGATGCTCAGGCAAGGCACTGCACAAAAAATTCCCCTTGCATGGCCACCTTCTGATTTTCTGCTCAGGGGAAAATTTCAATGCCAAATTATTGAATTTAGCAGTTGTCTTCACTGCAGCTAGGCTAAACTAGGGATATGAAAAACTTTAAAAGATAAAATGCCTTAGTTAAGAAAGGGGGTCCTTTAGGCATTATTCTGGAATGGTAAGTTTATGTGCCCAAATGATCAGCTCTCGTCATGTCTGCCTCTGAGTCAAACAAGATATTTTGGAGAAAACCTGACCAGGTCCTGGCAGAATTACTGGAGGGGCTCTAAGGAACTTGGTATGATAACTTTCACTCCTGCTCTCAGGCACCTGAACCAGAATGAATATCTCATTTCTGTACCAGGTGCATATGCCAACTCCAAGTCTCCCAGGCAGAGATACACAACCTCCAATCGGGCACTTCTCGAGATAAATTTATCTTCAAGAACTACTACCAAAAGATGTAGAAAAATAAAAAGTCCACTGTAAGTTGTTAATTTAGGAGAGCACTATTTTGAGAGCATTTTTAGTGGTGGGTTGCTTTCCACTACTTACTCCACTGAAGGGGGCTCATTGCTATTTCATCAGTCCCTGTGCTACCAGTAGCTGAAAGGCACATCCAAAGATACAAACACTCCACGTGACCTCTCTTTCTCTTACTCCTTTGGTAAACCTCAGCTTATGACCAACTTCAAAGATGGGATTTAGGCTTCTGGTATCCTTAGCTTGGCCATTCTTGTGGTTTCTTATGAATAATAACTTCTTGTTGAATACGGCAGAGAAGGAAAGTGATCTAGGGCTACATTTAAAGAGTATTTCAAGTTGACATAATTTTACATAGGTGTTCCCTGAAACATATATCTTCCACCTTGAACCCAGGAAAGTGCTTAAATTTTGGACCATTTTTTTTCTGCTGGTAATAAATACAATCACGTGCACAGAGCCTGTTCTAGGAACAAGGCAAGTGTAAACTGAGCAGATGATTATTTCCAATGGTTGCTTAGATTTTGTGCAAAACAGAGTAACAAAAGGATAGCGGTTTTGAAGAGATTAGAAAAGACATATCGCAAGAGGCTTTGAAGGAAGACAAATGGAGTGGGGAAGAGTGCTATCTGGGAGACTGACAATGACACCAGAGGGGAATGGAAAACAAGAGAGCTGGCCAAATCAAGTAACAAAGAGAGTGTGCGACTGATGGTCCAAGGACTTTGTTAAGAGGCAGCCAAGGTCAGGGAGACCTGGAACAAAGGGACCCTGGGAAGACCCCTCCAAAGTTCTGACAAGGAAGGAGAGAGGTCAGTAAATGGAGACACTGCTGGGAGCCTTGCCTTGGACCCTGAAGTGAGGATCCAGATGATGTCTAGGTTATTTGAAGAGATGGAAGAAAACTGTTCTGAGAGGAAATGGTGAAAGAGGTTTCTTGGAAAAACAAAGAAATCGAATGGTTTTGCCAGAAGGGCTCCTTGAAAATCTTGCCTTTTAGGAATATCTGCAATGAAATTTTTCTCTCTCCTGGACTCCTACAAAGTGTGTTCTGCCTCGAAAGCTCTCTGCAAACCAGCTGTGTCTCTACTTCCACACATTCTGTGGTTCTGTTCCCCAACACAGCTGAGGCAAAGGCTGGAGGACAGGGCTTATCCCTCAGCCTCAGGTGGGTATTAATCACTCTGCCTGGGCCAGCTCAGTGCCAATGGCAGATAAACAAAACACATTTATCTGTGCTCAGAGGGAGTGTTGGATATGAGACTAATCTCTTTTGATTTAAAGTTCTTTACACTGTGGAGGAGGTGAGTGCATTTTGGCAAAACTAAGAAACACTCTGAAGACTGGAGAAAACACTGGAGCATTTGAAAACAGGCAAAACATCCAAAACCTCCAGAGAGCTTGTAGCATTTTTCTGGGCCTTTTCCCAGCATTCTTCTAATTGTTAATTCCATGCCCCTACTTGGATATCTCTGAGCTACTGCCCCTTCCTAATGTCCACACTTCTAGAGAAAGACTCTTGGCATTTTTGCACAGTTCCTGCATAAACTAAGCTGAAGGAATATCTTCATGTGTCTTGCAATAAGGTCTACCCATCATCTCAGTCAACACACATTCCCTTTGGTAAAAAACTGAGATTTTTCTCCTCTCCACTCACTTATCTCAATGGGTTTATTATAATCAAGGAACTGAAACACACTTTTCAACCTCTACTTAATTTTACACTTGATGTGATCCTGCTTGAGAGCTTGTTGCACCAATAAACACTTGAAAGCCAAGGAGCCTCGACCCAGAGTAGGTCCATTGCCTTTTTTGTTTATGGTGGAGATCTATGCGGTGTGCAAAGGGTTACCTGGAGAGAGGTCTTCTGGCTGACACAGCCTCCTCCCTCAGTAAATGCTGCAGAGGGTTAAATACATAATAAACCCAGTGGGGAAGGAGAAGAGAAGAGAGGGCTAGCCAAGCTGTTTCTTGTGCAGTGGTGCCAAACTGGTTATTTATAGCATCCTGGACCAGCGTCTGCCATTTTCCCTTTTCTCACTCCCTGTGAGGTGAGAGGCATTTTCACTTTCCCCTGCTCCCTCTCTCACAATTTTGGCAGCTCCTCTCCTTGAACTTGACCGAACGCAGCCAACCTCAACACAGCTGTTTGATAAACAGAAACAGGGGCAGCAGGCCGGGCTTTGAAGAGGCTTCTGCAGAGCAGTAACTGAAGGTTTGAATAATGGTGCACAGTTGGCTGAAGGCTCCTCTCATTTGGAAGGACATCAGGCACAAGCAAAAGTTCGTCAACTAATTAACGAAAATGGAGAGGAGAAAGATGCCAAGACAAACAGGGGCTTTTGAAATGGTGCTCACTTTGTGGCCTCTCTTGCAAACATTCAGTTATACACATGCACATGCACACACAGTAAAGGATTTGCCTCATACATGTGTTTAAGCAAGTTTGGTATCCTGCTGAGACCTCTGAGGAAGCTCCTGAGAGATCCAGGCAGAAGAGAAAACATGACGTGGGTGAGAAAAATTGGTTTTTACCCAGAAATCAGAACATTTAATGCACATTTCTTCTTCCTCATGTTGTTTCCCTATGTACAATTTACAGGTACAAAATGGGGTAACAGTATTAGAGAAAATAAAATTAACAAACAATCAAAGTTAAGGGAAAGTGAAAACAGTAGAAGAACTATCTACTGTTATTTGCAAACCCGTTGGAAATAGAAAAAACTGCCAAGAAATTTGCCAACCTAACTGTGCATGCAAAAGTTACCATCCTCTCATGTGGCAAGTGTTCTAGAAAAGGAAACTCCTTCCAATGGGATGGGCAGAGGGAAGAATTGTTATATTTTTAAAATATGTTTCTTTCTTTACTTGGGCTTTTAGACTTACAGGATTGCATCAGGATGTGAAAAAGTTTTAAGAGGAAAGGCTGGTGCTCTCAAAATGCATCGATACCTGCATCCTAATGCTTCTGGGACATGTAGCTCATAGCTCAGTTCTAGTTTGCTAAATTGGCCTTTTGTGTTGGAGTCAGCCTTGGACATCTGGTAGTAAAGAAGTTTCATCCTTGCTTATTCAGATATCATCCCTTCAAGGAGAAAAATATCTGATGAAATCCAAAGCTCATGTTAAGACATATCACTCCCAAAGCTTATGTTAAGCCATATCACCCTAATGAATGCTTGTTCCTACTCTTGTACATTGCCCAGTCATGTTTTCAGCATCTCTGGAAGTGGATTTCCATTCTTCCCTTTATAGTGTTTCCCACTGATCTGGGAACCCCGCACCAGAAGATTTGTCAGACTGGTTTTTCCCTGTCCACCTGTAATTTTTTCACTGGAGGTGAGGAATGAAGTAATGAAGGACTATCCCATGACTATATTTTTTTCCTCAGCTTCTAGCACAGGCAGAACGTTGAGGTTCCACAAGCAGCTAGAACAATTTCCTTCTGTGGACTCGACAGGGGAGTTTGCACAAGGTGTTTATGAAAGCTTGCAAATAGTTTCTAAATTTCAGTGTCAGTGAGCATGTCTGTCAATAGGTTAACAGGAGTGCCAAAGAGAGAAGGCTTGTCTTTCTTCCCCAGGCTGACACAGAACGGTCATTCGCAGTCACCACCTTCCACCCACACCGACCTGGCCTGGAGTTCTGGCTCCATCATCTGATCAGCCCCTTTGAAGGCCTTTATTTCTGCTCTCAGACTGGATCATGCCAGGTCTGTAAGACTGTCTACGATGCAAACATTTCACTTGGGACCCAGGCTCCTCTCTGTATTGTGCTAAGTGCTTCCCTAGAGCAGAAAGCACAGAAACGTGTTAGTGCACAGCTGGACCTGGGATCAGGCTCTGCATGGATGAGAGCTTTGTGGCTAGGCTTCCATTTGCTCCAAGCAGTGATATTTAAAGGTGCTACCAGACCTTGAAAATGTTCAGGACCCAACGGGATTACGGGAGACTTGCTCTGGCACTGTTTGAACTGGCAGGGAAAATGTAGCTTCCACCATCTGCACCAGTGGCATGGTGCCAGGAAAGGAGGGTTTTTTTGGGTGGTACTTAAGAGAAAGACCAAGTTTTACCCCCTTCCAGGCCTCAGCATTGGATGTGGACACAGGCTGTGCTGACAGAAGGCAGCTTTTACTGGCACAACAGGTCATGCAGCCCAGGCCTAACACTGGCAGAAAAGATCTGAATTAGTGCCAGCAACAAAGGTGGTTTTTTGTACAGTCATCTCAAAGGAAGGGAACTGGAGACCAGCGATTTGCTGAGCAGCCCTCAGATGCTAATCACTTTCAGCACCTCTAGGTATGAACTGAATTTAGCCTGGCAGTTTCTGAAGTAAAGCTCTGCAAAACCCATTACCTCCTCTCTTCACAGTCCCACCCATAAAGGTCAGCTTGAGGTGCAACCCCATGTGAGAGACCACGGTCATGACATGCGAGGAGGGGCTGCCATTTCAGATGCATGACAAGTCTGATAGTGCCATGTTCTTATATTCTCTCCTCAAATTTGAGGGTGGACTAGCAAAAAAGGTTATCTAGGAGCTTTCCCTGTTTCCAAGATTTATTCTGGAGACAAACTGTTTTATCCACAAGATTCTTGTTTGTGAAAACAAGCAAAACTAATGTGTCATTTCTCTCTTTTCTATCTCCCTGATCCATCACTCACTGTAGTAATATAGCAAATGTCTTTTCAGGGATTTGAAAAACCATTGGTGCAAGTTTTGGGACTGTTTTTATAAGCAAAGTTCCCTTTCAGAGCAGGTGCCATACAGTGCAGAATTTTAAATGTGTTTTCTTCTTTCTCTTGGCACAAGGAAAGTTTGACTCCAAGCACCTACAGAGGTCTTGATCTGCTTTCTTTGCAGTGCATAAAATAACAATCCTTTCAAAATTTCTTTTCAAGCTGTGCAAGACCTACTGCAAGATCCAGCTCCATTGTTGAACCAGGGGGAATTATAATAAATAAACAAGGCAGTTGGGAAATTTGGATGAAGAGAGGGAATTCATGAGCACAAGCATTGGATAGAGCTCTTATCACTTCTGAAATGTGCTGGCCTTTGAGCCCTCTCAGCAGGGAAGCAAAGGTAGACATGGGGAGTATACTTTAGAAAGGTGTCTTAGAGAATCCACAGGTGATGGTCTCCTGTGAAAGACAAGTGTAAAAACCCTCACCCGTCCCTAAGTCATGAGCTGAATATGTGGAATTCAGCACTGTTAAGAGACCAGTCCAAGTGTGGTTCTCTGTTTATGCACAGACAAATAGAAATCAGAGTCATAAAGCCGTGAAAACGCAATGAAGAGACTCAGTCTCCATGTGTGATGTAGTAGCTGCAAGGCAGTGAGATCTCTGAGCCATTTAAAGGCTCCAAGTGTTTTGGAACCAACATGTGCAGCTTCTGCAAAGTCACAAGGTTTGACAAACGTAGCTGAAATCACACCTGTATTTGAGTCCTTTGCACTGGATGAGATGGATGTCCCGGAGGCAGAGATTCTAACGTGACTTTGCCTGCCTATGGGCAGCTCAGGAGCCTGCTGAGGAACACAACAGGGATACACCATCTCGTTCTGTCCCAATGGCAGGACAGGTTCATCTGAAGAGGACAGGCTATAAAATGCTGCTATGGTAGGTAAGGAACACCAAAAACTTACGTCCACCACTGTTCCTGGAGTCTTAAGCTCCAAGATAAAATTAATTGGCATTTCTCTGCCTCCATGAAGGTTATCTAAAACTGCCAAGTGGTAAAGTAGCCATTTGTAGAGGACTGGAAGCATTTGCTGAATGCTGACTCATGGCTTCAGTCCCCTGTTGACAAACACACAACTCAGATTCCTGCTGTGTGAGATGAAAGGAGAAGAGAGATTTACACTGTGGCTACTTCTTTGACAGAGTCAAGTAAATATTTGACTGACTCAACTAAATAATCTAGTACATCTGTGTCTTCTCCTGTGGATACGCCTAAATCATATTAATAAGCCATTATTTTTTGAGTAATCAAAACCAGCTAGCGTCTTCTGTCCCACACTGACCTCTGTATGAACACTGATTCCAAATATATGCCCAAATCTCACAAAACAAACATGACCAGGCGGTCTTTTGATGTCATTTCTGGTTTATGTAGAGCATAGCACCACAGCAATCAATTTCTAACCAGTTTGCATGTGATCTATATGCTTTACCTCTATTGCTAATGTTTCTTTGAAATGACCATGTGTGCATGCAACAAAAAATCACGTAGCAGTGACAGCAACATGTTTGCAGTCCTGCCCCAAGAGATCTGATAGATTATTTTCTCTATTTTTTTAAATTGTGGATTCAAAATAAACCTACCCCAGCCCCAATAACTGGAACAGAAAATGTTCTATGTTATAGGCAACTTCTCCAGTCATCTGGAGACATATGCAGCAACCCATTGAAACTCATGGAGTGGATGACAGAACAAAATGACTCACTTTTGGGCTTTGACTAGTCTAGCAGAGATAATGTCATTATTCAAACATGACCAGCACCCCTGTCTAGCAGACGAAGCCTGCGGCATTGGAGTCAGAAGGGCTGGGTTGCTCTCCCAGTTCTGGTGTTGGCTCGCTGCTGGGTTCTGGACAAGTCCTTCTTCTCCGTTTGGAAAGAAAAGGAAAAAGGAAAATAATAGCATGGGTATGGAGAGTTTGGAAATCATATAAAGTGAGAGGAGCTGAGTGTAACTGCTACAAAACAGTGTCTATGGAAGCACTGTGGTATGTTTGCATGGGCCCAGGCCCATGCGCGTGGGCACGGACACAGGCTGACTGCCAGGGAAGGAACTTGCTCATTGCCTTAAATTGGGCCCAAGCTCTTGTCCACGTGCATCTGCACAAGTGGGAATTGTAGATGATGCCTTAGGCTACAGTCCATCCCATCAAGAGTCATTCCAAGCTTAGCCTGTCCTAAACCCAAGCACAGACATTTGAAGTTTGAGCTGCAGCTAACAGTGTGATGGAGCTATAAGCTATAGGGTGCTCAATTCTGTTCTCAAGCTGCTCTTTGCCCTGTGGTGTGGACTAACTTCCTTAGAGACTGTTGTCTCAGAACATCTGCAGGGGACTCCCTCGCACTGATGGGTTGAAGGAATTGCAGAGGACAAGGCAGGAGTATCTGCTTGGTGGGGGAGCAGCCAAGCGACCCCAGCCAGCCTGGCACTTGCTGCAGGTCAGCATGGAGAATGTGACTGCAATGTGGGCTGGAGACCCACCAGTTGGGCTGCCAGTGGTCAGAGGATCTGTGCATGGTGTCAGCCACCCTGCTCCACCATGGGGCTGCTGGCCACAGAAACAGCCAGCCTTAGACAGGGTCATCCAACTGGCTGTTCAGCAGAGCCAGCTCTTGGAGCAGAGGTTTCCTCAGAGAACAGCCCTGGCTGGGGAAATTTATCTGATTTTTTTTTTTTTTTTTTTTTTTTGGATAAACACCGAACCTCGGTTTCACTTGAAGGGCTTGCTTCCCATTGAATTTGTTCTATCTTGTGCTTTCCTACAGGAATGACATTGCAAAAGCTACCTCCTTCTCCTTTCTCTTAAATGCCTTTCCAGATTTGCACCATCCCAGCCCTACAGGCAGGCTGCCTACTCATACTTAAAGACAGAGTACACAGAAACCAGAATTACAGCTGTGCAGCCCACGCACTCATGTCTGCAGGACAAACATGTGCATCAGTGGAGTATAGGAGGCAATGAAGTTTTTTCCTTCCTTTTTTTTCTTTCAGGTGCTATATGATGAAATGGAGATATGTAAGAACCACAGGAAGCATTTATTTTAAGTACAAGCTAATGCCATGAATGTTATTTGCATTACATGACAGCCCAATGAACCACAATATGAATAAGGAAAGGAAAAACTAGTGTTTTCATGACAGGTAAATCTCTCCATTGCTTTCTCAAGTTTCCTATCAATACCAATTTGCATTCCCTTGCAGACCATTAAGGATGTCAATACATAACAGAGAGCATCAGGGAGGGCTCAGAGTTGCAAGAGGGCTTGTGAGTAGATGCTGACATATTTCTGGGGGGCAGGAAGTGGGTGGGTACAGGAGCTGAGAAAGGAGGTGTTGGTCTGGCTGATATATATTTCCCTTGATGTACAGCTGGTAACTTAAGCCTATCAATGTGAAATCAGTTTTGATATCATGAAAACAATGCTCTCTTTGTTCAGCTGCAAAAGAAAGACAAGCAGGCAGGCAAAAGCAAAATATTCGAGCACAAATATCCTGCTGGTTATCAGGCAGATAGAGAGAATCAGGCAGAGGATAACCTCTGTTTCAGTGGTCAGTGTCCTGGCAAATATCAGCACGAGTAACTGGAGTTCATCAGCCTGTACTTACAATTGGATACAGAATGCTCTACCCAGACATGGAGTGTTATCTTGCATTAAACTCTCAACCACCTGAGCACCTCAAGTGAAGTGTGATTAAGTGTCCTGCTGACCAGCTGCTCCTTCCAGCTGAGAGTAGCCTGCTTTTCAGTAGTGGGTAAAAATCACTTCTATAAAATGTCAAGCTGGCACCCTGCCAGGAAATAACCATTCCCTCCTTTTGCTCAGTGAGTCACAGACCCTCTCACGGCATCTATGACTGGGAGGCTCACTTGATCTAATCTGAAAGTTGCTGCCTCCCAGACATGGTTCAGGAGTATCACCAGTTTGGTCATAAACTCCTACTCTCACTTCCGAGGATTTCTGTGGGAGCTTGCCAACATGTCCACTCACACTTTTCTCCAGCTTCACTCAGGCAATGCCTGCAGAGGGGATATGGAGATCTCAAGCTGGAGATCTGTAAGGAGCATGGAGAAAGTGAGCCAAGAGTGGCCACCAACCTTGCTATCTAGCCCACAGCAGGAGGCAGTTTGGAAGGCCCAAAGGTACCTTCATGATGTCACAAAAAAACCCTGGAAGGTGACATGGTTGTGTACAGGATAGGCAAGCAAAAAGTGACCTCTCAAAAGATGTATTGAACAACAGTCCCTTGTTCTCTCCCTATAAAGAAAAGACCACCCACTGAGAAAGAGAACTCATCATTTTCATTAACCAGAGGGCAAGTTTAGTCTCTGCTGTTCAAATTGGATGACAATTTCTCCTGCACCCTAAATTACAGAGAGGATGTAACTTCTGGATTAACTGGCTTTTGACATCCCCACCCCATTGCTCACCCCTTCCCTCCTGGCAAGGATGACAGCAACAAGCACCACCCAGCTCCTGCATTAAGGGTTATCCGATACAGGGAACTTCGGTGGCTGTGTGAACGTGGTTTCTCTGGTATGAGAGAAGAGGCCCGTTCAGATTCAAGCCAGAGTCAACATGACTCATTGGCTCATACATCCTTCACTGCAGGGCTCAGGAGGTCACTGCAGGTTCAAGTCTCACACTGGGACTTGGAATGGTACTTCACACTGTGGGGAAGGGAGGGGAGATGCTGAGCTCCTGGAGGTGCTTCCTACTGCAGGAGAGAGAGATTTTAATCTGAGATCCCTGCTGGCAACTCTTCCAAAAGTGAATTAATTACACCAGGGCAAATTCATCCCTGGTCGGGGCTCCTTTATCTTCAATGTGTCTGTCATGGGGCTGATTTTGTTGTTATTTTAGAGGAGTACCGTGTGCTATTTCTTGCTTTTTGTTGGTAGTGGTTTGGGGTTCTTTATTATTTTTTGGCTTTTTTGGGTGACTTAGTCTTCTGGCTCATGTCCACTCTGGCAGCCAAACAGGTTCCAGCAGCCAAAGGTGTGTGTGTGTTTGCATGAGCCCTTGCAGAGTTGCTGCACAAGTTTCTGGCCTTGCTAAACCACGACTTTGTTGCTTTGCAGACCTCTTTCTTTCACCTTTCTCCTAGGACTGGAGGAGTGGGGAAAGGGATCAGACCATCTGTCTCTGCACTTCCCAGCCATGCAAACCCCTAACACAGCATAAGTGATTGGAGAGCTACATCTGTGCCCCCTTCCCTGCAACTCTAGCTCTTTGCTGCTTTTCCATCACCAGTCTTGATTTTAACACTGCTCCCTCTTTCCAAGGAAATGCATGAAGGTGCAGCAGCTCTGGGGTGGCTGTTTCTGAACAGCTACCGGCTCAGCAGGGGACAAGGGCTCATCAGGGAGACCCTTCCCTGCTGTTATTTCAAAGGTCTTGCTGAATCTTGGTTAAATGCTCTTTTGCAGAGTGAGGACAGCTGAGAAATGCCCAGAAAATATGGAGAATTTTCTCAGCAAGCTTTGATGGTTTAAGCTCCTTTTCCTTGATGAAGCAGAAGGAAGCATTCATCCTTCTAGATCAGCTCAGCTGGGAGTGAAACACAGTCAACTCTGGGTGAAACCCAGGACTGTGTACAAGGGATGAAAGTCCTCATTTCTGAGCAAAAGGTGTGACAAATTGAACAGTGAAGGTGAATGTCAGTGTTGTCTTATCACAGCTGGAATACCTCTGCTTTGGGAAAGGGGTCTCCGTGGAGTTCATTTCAGAAGGTTTGCAGCACCTGGTCTTAGAGCATCATCTAAAATTGAGAAAAAAGTGGAAGCTGTCAGAATCTCTATTTGTAGAAATATGCTGAAATATGAAACAATTTTCCTTACAGGCACAACATCTGGGTGTAGAGTAACCAGTAAAAAGTATCCAAACCTCAGCTCCGGCTGTTTCTCCCTCCCAAGTGGCCCCTTTTATCTATCCTCTCAAAATGATCCCAGGGAGGTTCTTCCATGACCACTTTGAATTTTCTTACGTACTCTTTTTCAAGCAAGCAGGAGTTACCATTCACTCCATTTGTCAGTCACCCACTAATAATATTGAATCTATCCACTGATCAAAATTGACAGAGGGTGGAAAGAAGTATTGTGTTCCTACTATTATTGGGAAAAGAGGCAACTAGGGTAGAGGGAAAAGAAACCTTCTGAAGGGAAAAATTACAGCAGGGAAAACATTATTTTTAAGCACCAGAAACTCCAGCCAAATAACATTATGCCTCAGAATCCATGCTCAGTTATTTCTGCTCTTCACAGGACTGATAGTTTCTGAAGCAGTTGCACAGCAGATTTGTCTGGCTGCTGCCTGACTCTCTCAATCCTCATTTTCCTCTTGAAAATCATTGTTGCAGGACCATGGGAACAGAAATAGTTCAAGAGGACAATCCAAGGGAGTACCCATGTTACCATGGGACAGACCTCATGGTAACTGGACTGCCAGTTCGTTTCAAAGGGCGGCAAAGTGGCTCAAAGTCATCGTTTGAATGAGGAAGAATAAAGATGGGTCAAGTCAAGTTTGCATTAAGTTTGTCAGTGCCCACAGATGATGCTGACCAGAGATTTTTAGTCTCCCTTTTAAGCCATTACAGCTGAGGCCAGAGGTGAAACATGACGATATTAGTGCAATAAGACCCATTGGCAGGATTTTGCCAGACCTGTTTTCCTGTCTGATTCACTACAGGATGGACGAAGGAGGATCTTCAGCGAGACTTGCTCTGATAGAGTTAATGTATTTTACAAGGAAAGCTGCCATCTCTCAAGGTCGTTTTATCTCTTAGTTACATGAATTCTAGGAAAGCAAAGATTCTTTCCAAGTAAGTTGCTGGTTTATCCAAGTGATGGTGTTACAGAAATTGTTGTATAGGATCCAGGTCTTTCCAGGGTATAGTGAGTGTGTGTGGTGTTTAGATTTAGGCTGTGCGCTGCCAAGCTACTGACTCTCTTTTTTCTTCCTTTTTTTTCCTCATCCCACCCTCTCTCCCCTAAATCACAAGCCTAAGAAAAATAAATAAGAATAATAAATAAACAGATGAAAGTGGAAACATTCCCAAACCTGTTATCACAGAGGCAGTTTCTGTCCAGACCATGCTAGTTTCACAGCGAGCCTTGGAATTGTCAATTCTCATTACTTTCCAGTGTTGAGTGCGGGAGGAGAGAATTTCAATCTCTGCTTTCCAGAATCAAACTCTCTGTTAATGCGGTAGGGAAAGTTGAGATGAAATATAGGTCTCAGGGGACTTTTCCTGTGTGAAAGCTTGTTACAGCTGTAACAAAACCTTCTAATCGGAATGGATTCTGTTACATGCATGATATTCGGGTCTTGGGCAGGGTGGGGGGAAATGAGAAAAAGATGACAAAAAGCTTTAAAAGCAATTAAATGACAACTGCATTCATTCCCTGCATTCTCCTCCTCACGGCTTGCATGTGCTCTTTACACAGAACATTTTCTCTTCTGCATTTTCTGGGGGTCTTGTAATATTTGTAGGAGTTTTTCTGGGTCAGGTTGTTGAATGATATTTTGCATTTACAAACTCTGAATCACCTGCCCAAGTGGAAAACTGCTTAGTGGTGTTTGAAATACAGAATCCATATTACCGTAGCAAGAGAGCCTATGGGCTATCTAAACACAATATTCAGTTACAGCTGAAGACAGGGAACCACTTAAAATGTGTCATGATGTCCAACATAATAATAAAGTCGTAGACAGAATAAACCCAAAGGCACAATTCCTGCCCAAAGCAAAGTGTCTCTGGGCCTATTCTGGTGATGTAAATGGCTTCACTAAGCAATTGAGAAAAAAAATTAGTGCCAGCCTCTAATGCAGACACATCCAAGTTGTTTTCCTCTGGTTTGCTTCAATGAATTATATTGGCTGTAGAAGAGACACAGAGAAATTGTGAGGGGAAAAAGAAAAAGATGTAAGAAGATGAAGTGCCTTGCTGTTCTGCATTGTACTGCCTTGGTTTCTTGTTCCTTGTGATGGTCTAACAGGACGAGTCCACCTCACCAATTCCTTTGGGCATTTTGGGCATGCTATGGGTGCTCTGCAGCAGGGTGGTTCACAGATCAGAAATAACATCTCTTCAGTTAGGAAAGCATGGAAATGAACTGTATCATGCAGTGACTCATTTTAAGACCTGGAGAAAAGAGCTGTGAGACAGACCCTTGGGTTCTGTGTACCTCCCTGACCATGATTTGCTGGAGAAGGCTGTGCATACTTTTGCTTGATGGTGGTGAAGTATCTACATTTACTTGGGACAAACACGCTGCAGTATTTAACACCAGTGATGTCAAACCCTGCTGAACTGTAGGTAGATGAGGAGCGATGAAAAGATACTTCTGGTCTCTTGAGACTTGAATTCTCACTCTACTCCTTTGTCTACTGTAGGATCTTCTGAGTGTGGATCATCTCTTGTTTCATATGTCCAGTAGTTGGAATGACTTGAGGAAAGATCAGGAAGCTCCCTCTCCAAGGGCTACTGTGATACCACTAAAATAAAAGCAGCAAGTGCCCTGGTGTTCTGAGAAAATCCTGAAATGATGATGATGATCCAGGAAAGACATCAAAAATCATCTGATCCTCTCTGCTACTCATGTGAAACACTGTCTGCGCACTGGGGTTTGAAGGAAGCAATCTCATTTTCCTTCATCTCTCCCATGGATAGGTCCCCTTTTTTCTCTCCTCTCCTTCCCCCTAAGAAATACAAGATAGGGGCAGTAAAATTATAAAACAGCCTTTAAAGGTGCTTCATGCTGTGAAATGCAACTCAGATAATGAATGTTTCCAGCCCAGCCAGAGCACCCTCTGAGGGATATTTTTATCTCCACAGTGCCTG
The DNA here is from genome assembly GCA_013397845.1 of Melanocharis versteri. Taxonomy (NCBI): domain Eukaryota; kingdom Metazoa; phylum Chordata; class Aves; order Passeriformes; family Melanocharitidae; genus Melanocharis; species Melanocharis versteri. The sequence goes on from VZTG01006789.1 coordinate 943,389, forward strand.
AGATTAACTGTACATTTGTCTTAATGATATCACCCTTTAGTGTTAATGGAAGCTATGTGTGTAAATCCCTGACCATCCAAATGAGAATACACATTGAATGATCACAATAAATCAAAGTAAATGGAAGACCCTTGCAGAATGAATTCATCCCCAGAGTAACTCCTGAGGCTTTTAGGAAGCTTGTGCCAAGCAGGCATAGCAAGAACAAACACAGTAGATCATGTCACCTGCTTTATGATTTCAAAGTACTCATAATGATGATACTTCCAGTTCGAACACAGCAATTTACTCTTCTGAAATGATTTGCAAAGGAAAAACACCACTGGGTTTGGTGATGTTGGGATCTCTATAGTATTTGGAGAAATGGACTCAGTGATTCTTTGCAGTCTACTTCCATCTCAAAAATGAGAATGGAGGTCTGAAAGAAAGTGATGACTACTGGAAAAGGGAAAATACTTTTATTTTCAAGTGCTTAGACCACTTTGGACTGATGAAATTTTGTGAAAATGGGTCTGTTTAAAACACAACAGCTATTAAATTCTCAGCAACAGCTCCAATTCCCTTTTCCAAGAAATACAGGCAAGAGAGACATAAAAGAATAAAGGGACATAATGTTCTTCTGTGTGTGAAGTAGAAACAAATATCGCACAGTATAATATATTAGTCTTTTGTGCTTCACTTAGGCACTATGGAAATGAAAGACAGACAAATCATTGTCCTTTTTCAGTTTGGAGATTTTTTTTTTTTAGGTGAGGAACAATAACTTAAAGGGCACTGATGAAAACAGAGATGAGTATAAGACAAGAAAAGAGTTTCTACTTCCAAAAGAGTCTGCAGCTATCCACATGCAAAGATGACCTAGAATTATATTTCAGACTTCATCAGCAACGCTGTGTTTGTTGAAAAATACATTAATCCCCATTGCCCACGTTTCTGAAGTAGAACTGCTTGAGCAGAAAAATGCTCCTGAAAACAGGGAATTTAAGTAATTTTGATGGGTTTCATCGTGAAATGGAGCAACATGCAGAAGGGATGACAGAAAAGATTATTAACTAAAAAGTAAAAATATTAGTACTTAGGTTGTTTGATGAGGGCACAGAAAATGTCCTCTTATGAAAAAATGACTCTGAAGTCCTCCTCCATTCTGGCTGTTCCTCTTCAGTCTTGCTACGTCACTTACCTTTGAGGTTGCTGTCACCTTATAGGTGACAAAGTCAATGCCAATCAATATACTTCCCCTGTTTGGTGGAAGAACCCTTAAAAAATTCCTCACTACAGCTTTGCAAGGAAGTAAGAAAAAAATACACCTCTCAATGTCTCCATCCAAGTCTCTTGAATCTCATACATCAGCTATAGCACAGACTACTAGGGAGTTAGGAAATCACCAGTCAAGTACTTGGTCATTTTAAGAATACAGCATTTCTATGCTGGGTAAGTCTCATCTGGAATAATGCATTAGGAAATAGAAGTATGTGAAAGGCAACAAAGAAGAGATTCTCTTTCCATCTCTAGATGTGGATTAGAGATTTGCAGGCCGATGAAGGCAAATACCTCCCTCCCAAATATTCACTTTCCCTCTACGCACACTTTCTTTCAAAGCCTTTTCTCTTGATGGATGGGAAGAGGGCTTAGACATAAATTCTCTAGTTTCATATCTAGTTTTTTCTTCAGCTGTCCTCCAGTGTAAGTCTAAAGTTAATTCTTTGGCTGCTAACTGCTCTTAGAAAGATTGTGGCCATTTTCCATCCCTGGAGTTTCTCCATTCTTGTTTCTTTGAGAACTTCTATGAGCTTTGTGCATTTAAATCCCTCTTGTTTTGTGTAGAAACTGTTTATGCATTTCCTTTTTAACCTAGACAAATCATGGCCACCAAGGGGTCCATGACTCCCTGATTCCTGAAGAAATGTAAAGTTGCTATCAAGAGCAAGAGGAAACTCTTTTGCACTTTCAAACAATACTCCCTGGATTACATCACTGCAGAAGTGGAACAAGCCAGTGAGTTAAGATCCACGTCTTAAACACGCCCATGTTGCAAACTGTTAAAATTTGACCCACTACTCTGAGTTAAATAGAAGTATCTGGAACTCAAAATATCTTGATATTTTGTAGTTGTTTCCATCCTCTTTCTCTACTCCCTGAGAGCAACCAAGACTGAAAGCTCAAGAGCCAACAGCCAGAAAGGGCAGTTCTTGGCCCAAGAGACAATCAGGAAGCACTGAATTTGTTGAGACTAATTAAATTTCCGACCTGTTCCTGCAGTGATGAGAGGATCACATAAGTCAGCTGGGAATTTGACAGAGGCCTGCATCTAAACAGAAAGAGGCTGTGCCGGAAATTCAGCTAGGCAAGCGCTGTTCATGTCCCTCCATTGACTCCAGTGATTTTGAACTTAAAAAATGGACTTACACAAAGCTCTTTTCTGAAAACCCCAAGACCTTGGGGACTTAACTGGAGTAGTAAACAAATGGGGTTTTTTGTTTCCCTAGGAGGAGGGCATGCAGCTAAAAGGCAGCTCTCCCATCCTGCCCTCCCCCTTTGAGCTGGCAGCCCCACCTGTTAAGGGGCAGGAGTAATCAGAGAGATGAACAGCACAAGCGGTATTTTTACAGGATGAACCCACCGGGTCAGCTGGAGGCCTGCTGAAATCCAATATCGAGTTGTGGCCGCAGACAGGCACGGTGCGAGGCCTGGGGGAGGAGGGTGCTGAAGGATGGGTGGAGGGAAAGCAGGGCAGTCCCAAAGGAGGCAGAACTTTGCTTGGGAGACTTAGGTTTCCCTTTGGTGCCCCTGAAAAATGAATAGTGGGGATTGTTGATTTAATGTGTGAGCTAGGGCTGGTTGCAGGGGGAGGATAAGGGGAAGTGCTGGGGCAGGGACAGGGGCAGTAGGAACAGCACTCACAGGAACAAAGAGAACATGTGTGCACAGGCACTGTGTGCCCAGTCCCCAGGGGAAGGGGGTCACTCAGAGGTATCTGTTTCATTCATTCACCTGCTTCTCTCTCCTTTTGTGCACAGTAAACAGAGAACCATAGCACTTCAGACTTCACCCTTCCCAGCCCTCCTGGTACTGCCAGCCCTGGACCAGCACGTTTATTCCACAGAAACTTATTGTCCGACCATGACAGAGTTCCCCCCACGCCTCTCATGCAGTCAGAAACTTGCTGCTGAAGGGGCTGCTTGGGGAATAAACACCTGCAAGGAGCCACAGCTGTGGCGTGAGCTGCTCTCCTAATGCTCTGTTTAGGATTACAGCACTCCAGAGTATCACATTACCCCAGTGGCTGCACTGAAACCTGGTATTAATTCACATTAGCAAGGATCAGATTTAGCATGTTGGGAGGGGGAGGACTGTTATTATTGTTTCTAAAACTGCTAGAGCAAACTCCAAGGATTGGTCTTTCATTAATACTGGCAATGGCCAGAGAAGCTTCTTTGTTCCTCCACACCCCTGGCCACTCACCCTGTCTCCTCTTGCATGAATGCCTCTAAACACAGCTGCTTGTTTCCATGATGGGGTTACGTGCTTATTTTATTTTTGGTGTACCAAAGTCAGTAACTGTCAAAGCAAATTTCTGGATTTTGTAGAATTTCTTTGGATTGCAGAGGTCTTCCAATACTGGGAGGAGAGTTACAGTGTGGTTTGGGATCACCTCTTGTCTATGGCCATGACAGATTATCCAAAGATTGGAAAAAGGGAAAGATGGTCTAAGCCGTAAGAACAGTGAAACTCTGGGACAGGTTTGTGCAAAGAGGGCACAGAGTCTTCATTACCAGGTAATTTTGAGCATATCTGTTGGGTTGATCTGATTTTGTCTTTGGGTAGGGACATTCCACATGCCCTTCAATGTGTCTTTCAACCTGCCTTTTTGATGCAGCCATTATAAGGATGAGGTGGAGTTACTTTTCTTCCTTGCTTTCCCTGCCCACGCTGTCCCTTCTTTACCGAGTGTTGCTGAGGCTGTTTCTGTTTGAGGAGTGTAGGCATTCCCCAGGCTTATGGGTGGCACCTAGAGTGCCACTGTGTTTAGTCATCCCTGGAGGGCCTCATGATATAATCCTGGTGTTTTTCCAAACCAAGGACTGTTTTACATATGTTTAATTGACCCCTGATTTCACATGTTGCTTCTTGAATCCACAGGAACATAATCATCAGTAGCAGCAACCACTGTGCAGTACAGATAGGGTTAAATATCCCTGGAATGCCCATGGAGAGCCTTGGAACAGATGTGAAAAAGGAAGTGAAAAAAAGTATTTCACCTGAAGCCTTCCTTCAGAGGCTGCAAATCCCAGCCATGTTTGTTAATTTTATTTACAGTTTCAGAGTTATCTTGAAATGCCATTATTATTTGCCATGCTACCAAATTCAGAAAAGTACCAATGTTTAGCTAGAGAGGGGTGGACCCAAAAAATAAGGCCAGAGATGGGACATGTGCTGTACACAGTGCCAGGAGTGCAGAACGAGGACTAACACATCATCTACTTACTACTGAGTGACATTTCTTTGTGTAGAGCACAGAATAGCTCTGGCATTTGTTAGAGTGTCAGCCTTCTGCACAGAAATCTTCTACAGATCACCCAGATTTGTAAAGTCAGAAGAGGACATCTGAATATCAGGTTTCACCTCCTGTACAAACACAGGCCTTCAAATTTCAGCTTATTACATGTCTATTGAACATTTTGTTCCAGAAAAACAGCCAGGAGATGGGAAATCAAGTGCTTTGTGTGGTGCTTTATTCCAATTAAGCTGAATTCTGATTCCCTTCCCCTGCTGCCGCAGTGTGATCCCGTGCCATCCTGATGGGAACAGTACACACTGCAGAGGACAGTCCATCTTCGGAGATCTTACTGGCACCTCGAGATCAACACCCTGTAAGACTGACCATCCATCTTATATATACCACAGTGCCCCTCTCAGTTGGAAAACTTAGTAGGCATCTTAGTCATCAATGAGTTTGGGATCATATTTAGTGAGTTTCAGTGCTGGACTGTCAGACTCTGGTTCCTTCTGGTATCAGTAAATTAACTGCTCCTGTATGTTAGGGCAACTATCGTGGCCAGTCTGGATATAGCTCTTGATTTTTATTCCTCTCCTAGGTTTCCTGAGCCATACATGTGTCTCCTGCTGATGCTGTGTTTTTAGGATTATTGCTTTCTTTTGTGCTCTGACACCCAAGTTTATTAAAGTTCCTTTTGTTTCCCCTGGAGGAAAAAGAAACAGGAAAAAGAAAATCCTGTCTTCAATGTACACATGTTTTTCTGAGGGCTTTCAGCATTACACTGCTGTGTGTGTAAGTTGAGGGCAAGGCTCTGCTGAACAGGTTTATCTCTTCAGCATGTTATCATTCTCTGGACAACATGACTTCATACAGGGTGGAATGAATGGGCTTGTGATGGAGTCGCAGTGCAGCTTCCCAAAGGCCAGTCTGTCTGGGAAATTCCAGGTATTTCTGAGAAACCCTTGAAGTAATTAGGTGACTCCAGGAAAATCCAAGGAGTTAGAGAACTCTGTTGGTGTGTTCTTCTAACCTGTGTTTGGACACAACCAAAAATCCATGCCTTCCTCTTGTCTCTGCAGATCTAGGAGTCTGAGCACGACAAGTGTTTGGACGGCAAGGATGAAGCAACACAGGAGGCTTAGTCATTAGTGGGGACTATTTGCTTTCAGACAACATCAAACAGAACAGGGTGTTCAGCTGTCCTGCCTGTGGATCTCAACGTGTTTGTGAGAACATAAAGTATCCCCATGGCAGGTGGGGAGGTTCCGCAGAGAGCACTGAGGGAGCTTTTCTGACCAGACATAACCACAGCTCCAGTTACTCCTGATCCTTTGAGATCACTTGGCATTTTCTGCAAGAAGAGAAGATGTCCAATGTCTGGGTAGCATTCTTGTTAGATCAGTTACTTTGCTTCTGCTGGAATTTTCGGCTTTCACTTTCAGTTGCAAGCACACTTCTTTTGTTTTTCCTTTCCGGAGCTCTTGCAAACACTGTCGTCTCTACATTTCATCAGGTAGCAAATGTCTCTGCGATACAGTTCTTGGCTGCATTTGCTCAGAATGAAAGGTGTTGATGCATTGTCTCACACAGAGAAATACTAACAAACCAAACAGAAACTTTTCTAAAGACAGTACAGAAAATAAGCTGCTGTAGAAAAGGTGAGAATCATCTAAAAATAAAAAAAACAGTCAAAGGAAAGTAAATTTGTTCTTTTCATCAGAACATACAAAATCGAGTAAGTTGCCTGTCGTTACGGCGTAGAAAATCCAACATCTGTATAAGTGATGAAATTTCATAACCTCCCCTGTATAACCTTGCTTGATTTTGACACTTGTGACTTATGACAGGTTTAGAGGTCAACCCTGAAGCGTGAGTATTGTTTCAATCATGCTGCTCCCTCTCATGAATTACGTTAGCAAGGGCTTGGTCACAGTTATCTGTGCAACAAAGAAATATTGTAGTAGAAGTTGTAGCATGGTAGGATAGTTACTGTGGTGATGTAGTTAAAATGCCTGGGAGAGAGATTTTCATTGTTGAAAAGTCTACATAATAAAGTTTAATGTAGTCCATGGGACACATTTTTTTCTTAGGATTTATGAGTGGAGCTTGCTGAGTGCTACGTATTTTGGTCTGATCACCAAAATGGAAAATCAGAGAGGAAGAAAAGGCTCAACCAACACGATAATCTCTTGAGGTTTTGGATGAAAGAAAAAGGTTGATTTTGGATCTAAATTAAATGTTTCATTGGACTGAAATTGAAAGGCTTTTACATTTATTAGTTACTTAGATAATTTAGAAACTTTTTTTCCCCTTGCTTTTAAGTGCAATGCCTATTTTTAATTGTAAAATTTGTTTTGAAAATACCTGAGAGATTTTGAAAGATGTCAACACTGATATGTTCTTTGGCCAAAAATATTCACCACATTCTGCTCAGTTTGGTGATCTCTTTTAGTCCTACTCTAACACCAGCTTTTGGCACACTAACTATTATTATTATTAATAATAACCATAATATCATCACCCAGCTGTGCTTAGAAGGCTTGGGCACCAGTCCCAGATCTGCTATGACAAATCTTTTCAGCTCTCTGGGCTTCTGTTTCACCTCCCACTCTTTGGCTCTCTTATCTAGTCAGATTTAAAGTCACAGGGTCAGGAACTCCTATACACGGAGCCTCTTATGTACACACCAATGCTTGTGCTACTGCTTCTGCTACAATGGCATGAACGGTGGATTTTCTGCTCCATCCTCCCCCGTCTATCAGCCCACTACAGAGATTTCTGAAGTGTCTCAGCCTCCTAAGGCAACTAGCTCCATGAGAGAAGGGAAAATGAGGGAGCAAAACCAATGAGGAAATTATTTTTGTTTGCACTCTCTATGCAGAGCCCGAGTGGTTAGTTTGGGGAGTGGGTGAAACTGAGCTGTGACTACAAGCATTGCAGCCACTCTTTGCTCAGCTGTGATTAACTTCTGTGTGAAGCAAAGTAGTATACACCCAAAATACTGTTTGCATGGAAGACCAGCAAGGATCTGAGGACACTCATTGTAAATATAAAATGAAACTGAGAGAAAGGGAATGAAAACTTGGCTTTTGGGTTTTTTTAATCAGGACACCTGTTTTGAGAGGCCTCATTCTATGTCAGTCTGTTACCAGGTAGAGGGGCTACCAAATGTATCTTTTCCTCCCTGCATCTGTAGCTATGTTCCCGTCTAGAGAGTAGTTTGGGGAACTAGATATATTGGAGAAGGAACCAGCAGTAAACAAGACACGGAGCATCGAGCCAGTTTGAAAGCTAGCACTTGCAGAGGTGCTGGTACAAAACCAACACACTCTGGAGGCAAAATGCTGTGAAAAAGATTCTCAGAAAGGACTCAGGGAACCTATCTCATATTGTTTAATTTTCTTCTGTGTCTGGGCCACCAGGGCTTTATGTATATCCTTAGTAAATCCATTAGGATAGCATCAAAGATACCTGATGGCCTCATTTTCTCCTTCCATAGCATTTGACTGCTTGGCAATATGATTGTTGAACCTGCTGCATAACATATTTTGGAGCAAGAACCTGCAAGAAGGTTATGCAAAGCAGGAGAGTCTGGGTTTGATAGCAGGCAGCAGGGCTGACCTGCTCTGTATTTCAGGTCTTTTTTTCTTGAGAAAAGATTAAAAACTTGGGGGTTTTGCTGCCAAACCACATGGAGTGTCCATTTTATGACTTCTGTGACTAGATAGCGGTGCACCTGCCAAACAAGTGTAGCCTCACTGCTGCCCTCTCCACCCCACTCTCTGCAGACCCAAGACCTGGTTATCCACACTTCCGTGTGTGACAGCATTGCTGAGTGCCATTCCCAGCACATCAGAGAAACACCTTGACAGAGGAAGAGCAGTTGCTGATGGCTCTGTTGGCAGTGGAAACTGAGTCAGAAGCTGTTTCTAGCACGGGGCTGCATTGTCAGCTCTCAGAATGTTGCCCCGACAAAGAGGTTCAAACTGAGCCTTGGTTAAAGCTCCCTCATTCATACTAAAGTCCAGACCTAAATCCTACTGTGTCAGAGGGTGGCTGTTTCTTACCTGTTGAAAAATTTCTCCTGGGGCAGGTCACCAGGCCTGGCATCAAAAGGGTGATTTTTGAACCTTAGAAAACTCTTTTGTGGGTTTCGTGCTAAGAGTGACTGAAACTTGCTACTGGTTCATTTCAACTGCATCCACCGAACCGTAACTCACTACCGCATACAAGTTCAGCAGGAACATTCCCAAAACCCCCGTAGAAGAAATTTACGGTTGCTCAACGCTCTGTTACTGGCGGCCACAACTGTGTGTGCTCCACATGTCTTTGTAATCACTTAATGACTCATTTCCTTAATCTCTCATTTCCTATAGCCTTATTACAAGCAATTCATAAACCCAGATCCATAGCCGTTCTCTGGCTGGAGTCAGGAAGCACTGAACTGACTGCATCTGGTTGGTTGGCTGAAGTACCCCTCTCTATTCCCCTCTGAAACTTTCCACTGGACCCTGTCTTTTGCTGCAGTGACACCTACTGATGAGGTAAGAGTGTATTAACTACATCGTCCCTTGTTGCCAAACCCAGCCAGCAACCACTTCCTGGTACTAACCAGATGTTTCTGCTCTTTTGGAGTGAATTTCACACTACACTGGGAGAAATTTTGCACGGTCTTGACTGTAACACGCCAGTGGCCAGCAGACCTGAACAGAGCCCTGCAGCAGGAGGAAATGGCAGTTCATGTCCAAGCTTCTCATTCAGCCATCAACCAACTTATGGCCTTGGGAAACAAACCTTGCAAGGCAACTTCCCTGGGGAATGCTATATGGCACTGAGGAAGCATCCAAACAGCCAGCATGCCTTTCTTTCCTCTGCAGATTCTTTTATTTTTCTGGAGAAATAACTACTGCCAGGAAGTTCCAACGTTGATACCTCCTCAAAACACCCCATGGTGACTAGGAGAAGGGGAGTGAAAACCTGAGCCCCATTGCTTGATGCTGCCCAGCCAAGGGTTTCTCTTTCAGTGAAAAGTGTTTCCCTTTCAAACCTCAGTCTTTTCCCCATACAATTATTTGGAAAATTTCAGCTTCAGTTAAAACACTATAAAAACCAACCTGCAGCACCTCAAGAAGAGAAGTAATGGGGTTAGTACTCCAGAAGGGCAGGAGGAGAGTCAAGGAAAGGGTGAAGGAAATAAGGACACTTTCTCACTGGAGACCTTGGCTTTAAACCAGTTTGCCATGAATGTTATCTGTCCTCTAATATACCTAAACATTGATTCATGGGGGAGACAGCATGATACAGGAATGAGCATAGGATAGGGTAGGATAGGATTAGATAGGATGGGATGGGTTAGGAATTGTCAAAACATTCCTCAATCTCCCCCTCTGCTTTGAGATCCTATCTGGCTGGCACTGCAGGTTAACCTCTTTAATCTGAGGCCAGTGATCCAGAGCCAATGGATAAGTGTTGTGAAACAGTGCTGTAAATCCATGATCTCTAAGCCTGATTGTGAAGGAAAGGTCTACAATAATTGAACGGAGGCTTGGGGACATAACAGGTCTGCACAAGAGGAGGAGTACTGAAAAGGTTCTCTCTCACACTACAAAACCTGGCTACGCTTTAGCTGTTGTTTTGTAGGACTGCAATGCCTGAATGTGAACTCCCCAGGTCATTTTGATGCAGAAGCAATGCATCTTCACCATCCTTCTTCCACTTCACCGTCACCACAGCACAAATGGGGCAAACACACTAAGAAGCTAAATGACCTACCCAGCGTATAAAAGAGGACCTTCCTCAGATGTGACAAAGTAAAGCAGAATCTACCTACTGCCTGCAATAAGGCTTTTGCCAAAAGGTCCTCTGAATAGAAAATACCTCAGGTACTTGTTAACTACTGGCTGCATTATGTCAGGTACTATATGTTGCACCATCTCCTTCTGGATGGCTTCTGCTCACCTCTGCTGCACAATTTTCATGTAAATTCAGTGTCTTCTTGGCAAGAATCTGAACTCTCACTGTTTTGTTTCTGTGACATCTCCTGTAGGACCCTCCAGAAAAGAGGGCCTACCCTGAAAACTTGAGTCTTTCTGAGGATGGAAGGTGCTACAAAAAGAGAGAAATCGTGGATGCAAATCCTCTCATCTTTGATGAAGTTCCATGGTGAGATTATTGGGGTCAGCAGTTTGAAAAGGTCTTAACCTTTAAAGAAATTCTGTCATGGCTGATGGGGACATGAATAAGGGGCATCAAACCACAGGGTTTCCATAGAGCCCACAAACATAAACAGCGAGATCCTTCATGGATACCAAGTAAATCAGAGCTGCTAGAGTTCGGGGGAAGAGAGAAATGTCCTCATGGTGGTGCAGACAGATAGACAGACAGACAGTAGTGTGGCTTTGTAGTGTCTAATTTGTTAGAATAATGCAACAAGACAGATCACATAACATGAAAACCTTATCTAACTACCCCTGTACACCACCTGACCTGGTGCTACAAAGAGCTCCAGTGTTGTCAGCTGAGAAACTACAGTGTTTGCACCAAGATCTCACAGTCCCCTGGCGCAAGAAGCCATGGCATCGCAGCAGATTATCTGTGATTTCCAGTTTTTGCAGGCACAAGAGGTCAGTGCCACAGCGCCTGCAGGGAATGTGACTTTTCAGCTGTCTTGCTCTCCCTGGTACACTTTGACCTTTGCACAATCTAATATCAAAGAGCCAATTATTCTCAACACTCATATATTTTCCTCCATAGACTCAATGCCACATGGTTGCCGGGGGCAAGGCATCATGCTAATCAAGGCAATAATTCAAGGGAAGGCAGCAGGGGGTTGTCATGATCAAGAGCCTGGAGTTCCACTTCTGCCTCTCAGCCACAAATATGGACTCAGTCATGCCTGCTTGTCCCTTCCCTCTCCCTCAAGTCCATGCCATGATCCTGTCCTGGTGCAAGTTATATAAAGAAATCAAAGGAGATACACCAGTGTATTCCAGTATCTCTTGCCATACTCAAGTTTCCCTGTCACCTATAGGTCTCCTCTTAAAAGAGGCACTGTTTTCCAGTGCTTATGTATCTTTTCATTCCTCAGCACCCAGAATTAGCTCTCCTCTGTCCTTGTGCCTGCAGCAACTGGAGCCATTGGAAGAGTGACACTAGGAAAGTATCACTGCCTTGGTGGGATGGGGAAGAAAACAGGAGGCTGCAGTCCCACATGACAGACCCATCCAAATATCCCACTGCTCACTCAGTGTCCACAGCCTCCTTTGACCTCACCTGCCACCACTGCATACTCTGAGCTCACAGCATCAGGATCAATGAAAAATCAAAGACCCATCCAGGAAAGGGTCTTGCTTCCAGCAGCAGGCATAAGGGGCTGCCTATAATTTTCCCACCCAAAGGCGTTAATGTGCAAGAAAATGCATTAAATGTCACAAAGTGCTGACAACTTAGCTCACTGTGACCATCAAAATCCTGAAACTAAGGAGCAAACACATTTCCCAGTTGTGCTGAGTATTAGCCCCAACCTAGGATGTCAATATAGATAAATATACCTCAGGGTACACCTGAGCCCAAAAGGGTCAGAAATTCTGTTTCAAGTGCATAAAAACTCTGACTTTCCCAGGTTGATGTGGTATCACAATGTGGTCTCAGATGATAGAGTAAGATGAGGAGAACTCACCTGATTAACTTCTAGGAGGGAGATGTTTTACAGATATTTTATATGTTTTAATAGTGTTGTTGACTGTTTTGTCACTAAGTCTCAAGGTCTTTTTAAGTGGAAAGTGTGGAGTGCCAAGTGAGTGTGCTGGAAATTCATTCATCCCTGCAGACAGGTGGGGTTAATTCTGACTACCACAAACCTAGAAAGAGAAAGAAGATAAACACATAGAAGAAATAGAAATTTATAGACTTAGGCACAGTTAAACCTGAGAGGTAGGATTGTGCTTCAGCATAGCTTGTTTTCCCATAGTTGTTCCACATTTCTTTGTTGCAAACTAAAGACGTCTACAAAGGGCCTGCAAGCTTCAAATCCCATTGTACTGCATGGAGGTGATGACTGCACTTTAAAAGAGCCCAGGGTTATTCAGTGGCACATCCTGGGGTGTAAATCAGCTGAAATTGAACCTTAATCACTATGGGTTATCAGTGGAAAGGGTTCCGTTCAGACTAAAGAGTAAAAACAGACAAGGCTAAAAGTACTCGAGGCTTCTGAAGGAGGAAACTTTGAGGCAGGGATGTTGTTGGCTAAGATAAAAACATCGTATTTCAGGAAAAAATACTAAATGCTCAGATTATAAAGCATTCCAACATGCATATGTGAGCAGTCTTTCTCTTTAATTGCAAGATGTAAATGCTTCCTTTCTTTCTTTTTGTAAACATAGGAGACAATTTCAACCTGAATAAGTTTGATTTTGAATGAATAAAAAGTCAATAATCGCACTCCCAAAAGGAACTGCAGAACATAAGAGCAGAATATGAGAGCAGAAATGCAAAACACTACAACTGAAATGCCTGCTTGTCTCCTTCAACATTAGAGTCCTCAGAGAATTAGAGCTGCTCTACACCAAAAGTAAAAGTATAACATACCACTGCTCTTAAAAAAAAAAAAAGAAGAAGAAGAAAAGGAGAAGGTTGGAGGCTGAGGTGCCTTTTTTTGCAACTGGAGACCTGAAAAGATAGAAACCAAATGCTTTGCCCTCTTGATATGTATTTGTTTTTTTAAAGGAAAGAAGCTACTGGAGAAATTGAAGAGGAGGACTCCTGGTACCTAAATGGAAGATGAAAGTTAATCTCTGTCTAATCAAGACTCTATGGAATGTATATGTTGGGGAAGAAAAGAGGAGGAGAAACTTTTTCTTACCAGGACACACATATCTGAGCAGCTTCGGCGTGGAAAACATTCCCATGGTGTGGCTTGTGCAGGTCCTGTTGGGTAAGAGGATCCTCCAGCCAATAAAGGCAATATGCTGCTGGTCCTGGCCCACAGCACCTTACCTGTCTGGGTCCATGGCCTTGCTCCTCCAAGGAATGATGCATCCCTGTGGATTTCTGACCATGTCTGCCCAGTGTCACCATCACTGGTGCTTCCCAGTGTTCAACTTTCTGGTCTAAGTTGTGCATGCCTTGAGGCTCCTGCATGTGTGAGTGTTCTAGTAAGTGGCTTGAAAGGTCAGGAAAGTTAGTCCCACATGATTTATGTTGAAAGCCTTCAATTCCTACAGTTTTTTACATCTGTCTCATACTTCTTTGTCTTTCATTAATTACACTTCATTAATTGATTTGCTTTTCATTGGAGGCATGGGCAAGAAAAAAGCAAGTGAAGCATTTCCCATGGAAGCAAAAAGTATCTCTAAGTTGCCCCATGAAATGGATCATTCCCAGGTTTAGGAAGAGGCAGTGAACACATCCTGGCAAATGCTGAGAGTGCTGTAGGGGCCGCCTCTCTCCCAATTATTTTGCCTCCCAGGATGTTGTCTCCTGGCTAGATCAGTCCTTCAGACCATAGGAGAAGGAAAATGCTGAAAAGAGGAGGTGAGTGAGAGGGATGTATTTCTTACTTTTGTTTCAGAGGTAACTCCATAAATCTTCACACATTAAGGTCTTCCATATGCGGATTTTCAATATCAGCTTGTCACTTCAACCCGTCTTACATGACCTGTTGGATGGCGCTTCTGTCTTTCCCAGGGCTCATTCACATCCCACCCAGATGCCAGAAAAGGTTGAAAAAAACGGTGAAAAAATGCAAAAGGTGATGGTTCAGAGCATAGATGTTTTCCAGAGTTGCAACCTATTGACCTATTTTCATCAGGCTCAGTGGCATAGACTATATATCAGGATCAGGAACATCGACAGAAGAAGGAAAAGGATAGTAAAAAAAGAAAATTCTCATAGTGAATTTAAAGCGACCAAATACTACCTTCCTAAGTTATCCCAGATCTTACTGTAGATCTAGCAGCCATCTAAGACTTGGAGATTTCTGACTCATTTCACAAAAAGGTGCTTTGGAGTTCAGCAGGCGACTGATTACTATTTTTTTTCTTTTTAGGGGAAAAATGTGAATGTTTATGGGTTTATAAACCATTTTCTTCTTAATAATATATTTGTTATGATACTGTGCTCAAGTGCAAAACTTACAGAAGCAAGTAGGAATAGAATGGGAGAAAAGCAGCACTGAAAACCGGAAGTGGGTTTTGAGATCTACTCAAATCCCAGTAGCATAGGTCTCAGAAAGCTTGCAAGTTCACATCTGCAACATCAATTTTTTAGCTGTTTCTGTTCTTTATGGGATGCAAAAAATATGCTAAATCCTAGAACTGAGCATTCATTCTCTTTCTGGATCCCAGTCCATAGCTTGGGTTCATCTAAGCTCTTGCTGATTAGGGGATGAGTTAGACCACTGGAGGTGCAAATACTTGATTGTTTATAAGCACTGGGCACCACCAAGGAAACTTATTTTTAACTGTTTTTTCCTAAACTTCTGGATTTCTGGAAACAGATGTTTAAAATTAATGTTATAGGACCCATAGCCACAGGTTACTTTAGAAATCAAAGGCAGCAGTGGATTAAAACCCAGATATTTTTCAGGAGAACAATTCTTCCATTGACAAATAATACAACAGCCCAAATCCAACCTCCGGCTTAAAAGGTTCCTAAATAAGTGATTGCTGAGAGGATAAAATAGGGAAATGCTACCTTATATGGGGCCCGATCTTAAGCTCTCCTTTTACACATACACTATGGGTCATATTGCTGGAAGCGTGTCCTGGTAGAGATGGCTGATCTCACATGAAACTCGGAGAAAAGGGAGGGCGAAAAGTGAAATACGTCTTCTTTTTTACCATTTAAAGAACCTTGATTCAAACTAGGAACTAGTCAAGTTGAAACTGGAAAGTTAGGAAAAAAACTCTTAACTTCCTCCAAATAGCTGTACGTAGGGTTGGGAAAACACCCCAAACTAACATGGCCTTCCTCAGGGTTCTGTTGTCTTGGCCTTCCTGTGGGAGCATTGCTGTGATATTTGAGAACCTATAGCTGCTGCAGCTAAGATCCAGCTGTGAAAGTGATGATACGCAGTAGTGGCTAGGAATAGCAGGGAACCAAACTTCAGTGACCCAAGTGCCTCTCGTAGTCCTCTAAAAAATTCTTTCTTTGCCTACTACGTTAACAGCCAGACATTTCCATTCAATACCTATGGGGTGTATTGGGGGTGGCATGTAGCTTGTACCTGGGGATAGATGTATCTTTCAAACCGATTTTTCGGGGGTGATACAGGTTCTTTTGAGCTCTTCTTCAGGCTTTGAATTCTGCCAACTATTATCAGTTGGGAATTTAGAAAAAAAAAAAAAACCAACCAGAAAAACACTTTACTTTGCTCCAGTTGGCCTTAGCCCACCAACCGGTTCTACACAGAGTCAAATACAGCTGTCAAGCAGTAATGTGTTTCGTTTTTTTCCTTTCCCTGATTATTCCTGGGCTGAAGCTGAACTGATAACCTCAGAGACTGTCTTTTTGGGCTGGCTGCAGGCCAAGAATGTCATTTCACAAAGAAGTGCTGAGGTTTCAGAAGCAAGGTTTCATTGCAATGTGGAATGAAGCTGGGAAGTTTTAAACACTGTCAAGGGACAGTGAATGCCCTCAACAGCTCCTGCCTCTCACTGAGTTCCCACCTTTCTCCTGGGCTGCAGAATACCAATCTGCCTTGCGGAAAACATGAGTTCATCTTGCTCCCTTCCTACTCATTTTTAAAGCTTTCCTGTCCAGAAATTCATTGGACTGTGGGGCACAGCAAGTAAAATGGCTTATTTCTCGCATGCCAGGACAGATTATAGGAACAACACAGCTTCCCTTTGGCAGGAGGGGTGAGACTCCTTGGGCCAATGGCATGAAGTCTCCAGCTGAGTTGCTCTGAGGCTTGGGTGTCCCTATCAGCCCATAGCACCTCCTATTTCCTCTTGAAATCCTTGAGACGGTCCTCAAAATGCCCTGTTTTTTTGGCAGGAGACAAAGTTGCAGCAGCAATTAGTCCATGCCTACCCATCCTCCCTTCCTGGTGTCAAAAGGCACAAGGGAAAAGCTGAACATTGCAAATTTCCAGCCTAATCAGAGAGGCATGTTCCTGTCTTTGCTGACAGCTTTTCTATCCTCCCAAGGGTGGTGTGGCCAAAGTGGAGGCTGGGGCTGCTGGAAAGCCAGGTGCTAAAGGCTTTCCATATCCATCTGGGTGCATAGCAGAGTGGCTTGCATATGATGCAGATGATGATCTGCTCTCCATTAGTCTGCTTAGTGGATCTGTACAACAACAGCCCTCCTTGCGTGGTATTGCCACATTTCCAGACAAGTAAAAATGCAGCTAAAAACTTTGAAGGTTTGTTTATAGCTCAAATTTTTCCTCAGTACATTTGTTCCTCTTCTTGTCTGCATGCAAGTGCGTGTCAAGGGGGAAGGGAATGCTTCCTAAAAGAAATTAAAAAGTTTGTGGAATGGCATCTGCTGTCTTATCTGACAGTAGTTCACCGCTCCAATGGAGAAAACCAGGTCTAGACATCATGGTGTATGTGGGGGTGGAGGATGAAGGAGAGGGAGAAAAGAGAAAAAAAATGCAATATTGTTCTTTAAGTGGCTGATTTCCTTCCTCTGAAATACCAAACAAAACTTTAATGATGAAACCTGCTAACAGCTGAGGCTAATTTTGAGGTTATTTTTACGGCAAGAGCAGCAAGACAATAAAAGGTCAGTCCCAACTGTGGCTCAGTTCAAGCGTTTATTTCAGCAAACCCTCTAAAATAGTCGTGATCTGAACTCCTCCCCCCCATTGCATCACCTCTGCCTGGTAGCTGTCTGTCACGGGGACGTGATCACACGCTACATCTCTCCTCCAGAGGATGTGGAGGCTGCTGTAGCTCCTTGCTTAGCAAATCGCAGGGCAGGGCCAAGGCCTGCAGGGTTCATTTGGGGACTCTGGAAATGTCGTCAGTGCTTACATTTATATGTCGTTGGATTTTCAAAACTTTTCCATTTTGCTGTTGGCTGGTCCCTGTCTATCCAAGATCTTCCCCATCTACGGTGGAGAAAGACTGTTGTCCCAGGGTTTCTCAGGCTTCATGTGAGTTTAAGAACTGTTTACTACTGCAGGATGCATGGCTCTCTCTGTGTGACAAGACGGAAAGCAGCTCACTCCCAGGACTTGGAGGAGGGCTGGGCCTGAGCTTGGGGGGTTGACAAGGATTGGGTTTTTCGGGAAAACTGATTTTCCAGCCCTGACCCCGGTGTACCCACGTTTCCCAAGGAGCACCCACGGTGAGGCATGGGGTGGAGCAGGAGTTCCACCAGACATCACGGGAGTCCCTCACCCCGAGGCCCACATTTGGCAGGGGGGAAGAACGTGACAGACACAAGCTTAGACTTCTGGCACTGCTGGAGCTTAAATAACCGCCATAGGCTGTTAAACCAAAGCCCTGGCTCTGGGGATAGAGGAGGGCACCAGCCGAAGGGCAAAGAAAGCCTCCTTTCACGAGTGAGAACCAGCACCTCTCGTGACGCTGCCATATAAAATCATGCAGCACCTGTTAGATCTTTTCTCGCTCTGCTCTCAAGACGCAGGAACAGCTTGGCTCTATAAAACCCTCGATGTGTTTGTTTTCATTCTGAAGAGCTAATCCAAACCCCTCTCTTCCCAAAGGACAGGGAAGGAGGGGTTGGAGGGGGTATTTTTATTTTTTTCCTTCTGCTGGGGAAACAGGTTGGAGCTGTTAAAATAATTGGCAGCAGTAGATTCCTGCAGGTTTTGGCTGCATTTTAAAATAGAGAGGTTTTCTTCTTCTCCCTCTCTCCCCTTGTTTTTTGTCTTCTGATTTAGCCATAAAATTGCCACTTATTACATTAGCAGTTGCAGAAAGCAGGAGTTTTCCTCATTAGAATGGCTCCTGCTTGCAGGCTCTGGTAATATCATTTGGTTGGAAGGACCTTGCCAAAAGGCTATAAAACCAGCTGAGGACTCACACGGCAGTGTCAGGAGGTTGCTTTCTTGGTTACTTTGGTAACACAAAAGCAAAGCTTCCCTCTCTTTTCAGGACTGGGAGATGGGTTTAGTTTTGGGTCTATTTCCACCTCCTCTGTCTTGTGAAAGACTTTGCAAACAAGTTGCAATGGGGGACACGGAAGCACAGGAAAAGGCCCACAGTACGTGTCAGGTCTGTCACTGAGGGTTGTGCCTTTCAGGGCAGCTCAGCTGTGTGCACCCCCACCTGCATCCTCCTGAAGACCATCAAGGGCCAGCAGCATGCAAGCCCACACCTTTCCCAGTCCTCAGAGCAGACATGCCACATCCTGATACCCACCTAGGGCAGCTGGTGAGTGCCACCTTCCAGCTGGGACCAGATCCTTCCAGTGGTGGGCAGATGGCAGGGTCTATAGCCTTCGAAGCCCTGGAGCAGCATTGCTGGGCAGCAGGGAGCATTCCCGGCCTCCTCACAGGTGTAATCAGCCAGGCAGCTCAGAAAAGGTAACTCTGCAGCTCACCAAATTGTACCTGCAGCCCTTTTACCTAGATTAGAGTCTCAGCAGAGACCCAGTCTTCAGGGGGTTTCCTCAGCAGCTCTATTGCTCTTTTTCTTAAATGCATTAAATTTGAAAGAGTGTTTCAGTCTTCGACAAATTGGAAGCTAGGTTACCAGAGCAGATGAGATCATGTTCTGAGTTAATTGAGTTCTACTACAACACCCCCACCCAAACTTACAGAATAATTCAGAAAAGAGGGGAAAGAGGGGGTCCTGCTCACGTGCACTACCAGCTTGCTTAAAATTCCTCTTGATGACAGAAACACATCTTGCAAAGCTCAGGAAAAAATATGTCTGAAAGGTATGGTAACATTGCAACTCCTGCAAAGATGTGTCCTTATCAAAACTGTCTGGTCAGGTGCAGATTTAGACTCTTGGGGCCAAAATACAACTCTGTCAAAGTCAGAATTACTGGCATTTCTGCCTTGCTTTTTACCTCCATGGACTTCAGCCCAGCCAGCCAAACATACGCTGTTTTGCGACTGAACAAGCCTTCCTCTGAAATGGACCTAAATTTGACTGTGGGAGCTGGATACCCCCCACTTTGTGGCCAAACTTGGGTGAAATGCTGTGTTCCTTTGTGGGCTCCCCTCCTCTGTGAGCCAGCAAGTGGCAAAGCCCAAGACTTGCAGGTGGCCAGAGCTACAAAGCCCAGAAATACATCTGCTTCATTCCTTGCTGTGAAATTCTAGGAAATCCCTCCATGTCTGAGAGTCCTGATTTGAAGAGCAGCTAGATACTTGCTTGTCATTAGACATGGTGCAGCTTCTTCAGTGGCTGTGTCTGGAGGTGCAGTACAACAAGAAGGCAAAGGACAGACACTTGGCTGTACACCTGCAGAATCCAGTCCTCTCCATCCCAAACTGGCAAAACTGCCTGAAGCTTTCGTTCTGATACTTCACCCAGCGTGGCCATTGTAAACCTCCATTTGTTACAGCCCTATCAGGAACAGTCCTCACAGCACCTCCATATAATCAACCATCCCATCAATCTTCTAAAAATCAGGTTGTCAGCACGAAGTTTCAGCAAAGGGGTCAGGAAGATTGTACCGTCCTCTGCCCTTTCCTTTGTCAGCTCCTCCTACCCTTCCCTGAACTTTCCTTCTCTTTGGCAAGAAACTTCATAAGTCAGTTCCATGACTTTATGAACAGATCTATATAAAACAGTGACTCAGTCTGCACTCACTTACTGGCAGAGATGTATCAGCTGCAAACAACTTTAAAATGGTGAAACAGAAAAATTGCAATTAAACAGAAAAAGAAAACATTCTGGGCAAAAACTTTGGGGTGTAAAGTCTTCCATATGTGTCAGCGGTTTCTCCTATTTAATATTAGAGATGGACCCAAAGAGTTTCTTTATGAGTCTGTTCTCCTTCAAAGCTCAGATATTGACTCTAGAGAGGATTTCTGTCTCTTTGTCCAGAACTCATTTCTACCTACTTCCAGTGTAAAGCTCATATTGAAATGACATGGTGGCAGTGGCTGGCAGTGTGGAGAAGGTGTAATCTACTCAATAGATATTTCTTAGCACCAAAATCCCAGCTGCAAGCAGGGATCTTAGTTGAGGATGGTCCAGAAAGGTTCTTGTCCTCAACACCTGGAGGATATTTTGCTGCTCATTGTCAAAAAATGCAATCATTTTTGGTTACTTTGAGTTACAAGTCTCAGGAAAGAAAAAACACTGGTAGTGATTTCAGAGGGTTTTTCTCCTCCCAGAAATTAAAACCAGTGCCTGGACTGGTGCCTTTGAATTTATTTATCTTTTTTAAATTAAAATAACCACTTAAAAAAAAAAAAAGGCACCAGCTACTGGCTTTTACTTTAGCTAAAATTTTCTGGCAAGTGGCATGCCAGGAATTATTTTTCTTTTTTTTCTTTTTTTTTTTGTATGGGAACTTGAGGGGCAAGTTGGTGTGAGAAACTTTCCCAAATAATCTGTATAAACCACACCAAAACCCAACAAACTCAACCAGTCTGGAAAGGTCCGGGAGTGAGAGGAAAGCACATCTGCAGACAGGCTGGGGACATCAGCAGTTTTCAGCTGGCTGCCAGCAGCAGCAACGGCTTCTGCATTCCCGCAGGCAGCAGGGGGTTGGAGTTGGTGGTTCTGGGACCAGCAGAACACCTGGTCTGGGCAGCCTTTGGCTTCTTCATGGAGGGTTTGAAGGGAGCCTGAGGAATTGGGGCACTCCTCCCTTGTGGGCAGTCTGGGCACCTGACGGCTGTGGGCTGCTGGGGAAATCCCGGCCAGCGCCTCTCGGTACTGCAGGCAGGTGTCCAAACCTTTGGGCCAGAGGGCAAGTGAGTCCTTGAAACTTTACTGCGGACACAGGAGAAATCCCCGCGGAAGGCAGGACTCCAGAGGGAAGTGAAAAAACCGAGACGGATCAGTACAAGCATCTTCAGTGACATGAATCAGGAAGGAGCAGGCTCAGGGTTGGACAGCACAACCTTCCTGTTAAAATGGGGCTTTTTGGTGGGGGTTGGGGGGCATTCAGACAAATAGGCAATTCTCACTGAAGGTCTACTTCCTGCATGCCTTTGGACAAAACAACACACTGCCCTCTACTCTGAGCTCCTGTATCCCTATGACAGGAATAGCAGCATTTTGTGCCAGCGCTTGGTGTGTTATGGAAGAGTCTCCTTCAGGCTTGGCCAGGGTACCAAGTGCTTCCACCTGCCCTCACAGAGAGTTTGAAGCCCAAATACCCCCAGCATCAGCCTCATAGGCACCATCACATGCCTCTTCTCCCAGCTCCAGTCTGGAAACATGGAAACATGGTCCTACCTGTTCAGACCAACACAAGCCTCAGTTCACCACCTTTCTCCTGCAGGTTGCAGTACCTCAACCTGAAGCCAAGCCTCTTTCCTGCCATTTCTTTCTCCCGCCTCTCCTTCCCAGTTCAACTCATTTCCTGTTCTCAGACATTTGCAGCAAATGTGTGTCTCTTGCTTTGTCCTGTAAACTCCGTGTGACCATGGGAACAGTTCCTGACCCAGCTGGCAGCCCGCGTGCTCTTCTCATTAAACTTTGGCTCTCGCCTCAACTGGATCTTTAGGCAACATCCAGGTGAGCACAGCTGGGAAAGCAC
The DNA here is from genome assembly GCA_013397845.1 of Melanocharis versteri. Taxonomy (NCBI): domain Eukaryota; kingdom Metazoa; phylum Chordata; class Aves; order Passeriformes; family Melanocharitidae; genus Melanocharis; species Melanocharis versteri. The sequence continues at coordinate 965,533 of VZTG01006789.1, forward strand.
TTTCATTCGCCTTGAGGATGCATAAGGCATTGCTTCCCAGCCTGCCTTTCATCAGGGGAAGCTTCGTCCTATGTATCTGCTAAAACACCAACCCTCTCCCCACTCCACTGCCTCTCCTCAGATCAATACCATTTACAACTGCCTCCCCAAATCCGTTTTTTCAGGGCACACAACCAGAAAAAAAACAGTGGAGTTCTGCGAGATGACTGGTACAAGGAAAGCCTGTACCAAATTAGAGAAGGCCAGAATTTATGGGCAATGGTATTTTGTGAAGCCTGAGCTTCTTATTGAAACTGTCAGAGCATCTGAAATACTTTTGCCAGTCAAAACCAGTGGTGCACAGGGTCCTAGCTCCTGAATTTCTGCAGAAAACTTCAAAGCACTGTCATGTGGCTTGAAGGGCCACATGGATCCCACCTGTTTGTCAGCCCAGCCAGGTGATTTAGTGCTCCTCAGACACCTCCCTCACGTCAACTCACAGACTGAGCAAGCAAACAGCACTGACTGCAGTGAGCACCCACTTCTTGTGCTTGCGCCTTCCTGGTGCACCGAGGAGGGGCTGCGGTGCACCCCCCTGCTATGCCCTGCCAGCTCACCCCAATGGCCCAGCCCCGTGGTGTCCCACTAGGACAGGAATGGGGAGAGAGGCAGCAGGGCTTACAAGCAAGACCTGTGTTATGGCAGTGTTTGACAGGGGAGCAGAGCAGCCTTCAGCCCTTCCTGAGAGCTGGAAGCAAAGCCAAGGAGCTCACCTGAGGGGATCAGCATCAGATCACCTCGCAACCCAGCCCCACACTGCTGAGGAACCAGGATCATCTGTGAATTTTCCCAAATCCCTCTGTCATACAGACCCCTGGAGCAGCTGGTGGGGGTGGCCCATTATGTCAAGAGGGAGGACTACTTGGGAATCATTGCTTTCTGGCCAAAGCATGCAAATCTTCCCTTAAATATCAGGGAGAGGAGGTGAATTATGTTCCTGGTCCTCCCAGCTGACTTGGTATGTCCAGCTGGAAGCTGCAGTGAGTAAACTGGGTGAAAAATGACACACAGGGAAGGTTTTTGACCAAGGAAATTAGGATCTCTTGCTGCTTTTGGAGGGTGCTGGCATTAGCCCAGAAGGAGGATCTGAAGCCTGAGAGGGTCTGTGAGAGCCATTTTTTAACCACCAGTATGAGAGTTACTGTAAAATAAGCTCTCACGGCTCCCCCCTGGGAGGACCGAGGAGCAAAGTGCTCTGTGCGTGTGCACGCACGGGCATGAACTGAGCGCGCTGCAAAGTGTCAACGGCGTTCTGAAGAACATGGTTTAAGGCCATTCTGGGGATTTCCCAGCCCTGACAAAGAATTTAATTTCCCTCCACAGGGTGGGAAAATTCAGCAGGGGGTTGATTGCTCAGGACACTGAGCGGAGCAGATACAATGTGGAGGCAGGGTCTCCTGCCATCAGCAGCTGTACGGGGTCCAGGCACAGCAAGGAGTTTGGGCTCATGGAGAGCACTTGAGCTCTGGACTTCTGTGGGTTTCCCCACCATGAACCCAGCAGCCAGGCCTGTCTGCTTTATGTGCAGTAACAGCCCCCAAATCTCACACTAAAGGAGGGAGAGGGTGGCAGGAGGTCATCTCCGTGGCTTAAGTTGGGAGCGCGAGAGTTTCCACTGACAGGGCAGATGGCAAGGCCAAGCTTGCCAGGCCACTACCTTTTCTTAACAGAAGAGAAAATACGCTTTTCAAATGAGAAATCTTCCAGATATACACTGAAAAAAAGCAGAAACAGAAAATATGTGGGGGAGGGGAGAGAGAGAGAAAGCATGTGTGAAAGATAATTTCCCAGAAAAGAAAAAAGAAAAAAAAAAGAATATCTCAGAAGTGAAAAATCCTTGGCACCAATTCTGACAGTCCAGTTTCATTGGGTGAGTTCTGAAATGAATTTCACTTGTTTTTCAGAGTGAAAAGATCTTTGGAGAAAGCTTTGAAAGGAAGGTAAGTCCCAGTTCATGCACTTTTGTGCAGTACCCCAGGGCTGGGGGAACTTCGTGCAGCTCTCTGTCACCAGTGCCCTGTGTGACCTTCAGTAAGGAATTTAAATCACCTATGCCACAAGCTTAGTTGATATAATAGGTGATAACAGGATGAAAAAATGTTTTGATTTAAAAGCCAAGATATAGTAAAAATATGTAGACTGGGGTTCATCTGAAACATTTCCAGTAAAGCATCAACAACAAAAAGCTGTTTGTTTTATTGGGACATCAAATATAAATGCTCCAACTAGTCCAAAAAAAGCCTTTGTGTTTAATTTTCATGGCTCAAAAAGGTGGGGAGAAAAGTATTATCTCTATTTTAAAAAAAGTTAAATATAGATACATCTATGTAATGTTTCAAAACAAAAACATGAATAATTTTTGAGATGTCAGACCGATTTAGTTCTTAACCTAAGAAATTCAACATGAGTGATGTTAGTAAGTATTGGTAAGTATTTTTGAAGGAAATTAATAAATATATATATATTTGGGAAAATTTATCAGTGCAAAAAGCCTACAATACCTCCCAGCCTTGCAGGAGTTTGGGGATAGTTAAATCAGACATATGAAATCCACAGAAACTATGTGACAAGATGCCAGATAAGTGTCTCAGAGAGACAGGATTTGATTGTCATGGGCCTGTTCTCATGAAAAATAAAAGGCTCCAGTTTCTGTACAATTATGTACAGACAAGACATGTGTTTTCACTGCATGGCATGAAGCCTGGAGTGTATTTTTTGCTCCTGAATTACAAGGAAAACTTGGCATGAGGATGACCCACACAGCAAGAAGTGGGCAGATTTAATACAGATGCATGGGATATTCTCTCAAATTCAAAAACTTTTAGTGTCATAGCTGTTTTTCCTTTGACCTATCTACAGCATACCCTCATAGGGACCTTCTGAGATTGGGCTGGGATTTTTAGGTGTTATCACCATGGATTTATAAAGAAAAAAAATTATCTTAATGCCCTTCCACCTATGCCTGGGATCCTGCAGTAGCAGGATTTTTGAACCACTGTAGTCTGCAAGAGAAGGTGAGATTGAGCTGGACAAGGAGAGGATTTTCTGCCCCTGTCTGTGACTAGACCAGCTTTGAGGTTTCCTCTTTGGGTGCTCTGTCACATGTGTTGTCTCCATTTCCTTTCTTTCAAGCCTGCAAAAGCAGGAGGGTGAAGATGCTTTTTCATCATGATCTTGTTCAGGACAGTGGGAATTCAGAGAGATGGGGATGTAATTCTCCTTCTCGGCAGCACCCACGTGCCTGTGCAGCTCCTGCAACAATTAGGAGTAGCCACCAGGCTTGCATAGTGTCAGAAATGGAGGTTTTGAACTTTTCTCTGCTGCTCTTCCCTTTCCTGCCTGCCACAGTGAGTCGCTCAGGACCATTTTCAGCTCAGGTAGCCGGATCATAGCCAGCCCATGACCACCAGCACCACAAGGCCCTGATGGCTCTTTTCCCTCACTTCTTCAAGACGTGCTGCTGAGTGTTTGCACCAGCAGCCTTCATTGCCTGTGGACCTTTGCTGGCAAACAGCCCATTCACCATCTTTCATGAGTGGCAACATAACCAACACGGAGAATTAATTTTGCTCATTTAAAGAGGAGGTTGGCAGTTAGTACCAGGAACAGCCGTGCTTCTTTCAAGATTTAATCAAGGTCTACAAACAAGCCAGAGGAAGAGGCAACAGGCTTCACATAACAAGCTGACTAGTCTGACTCTGACATTTTCCTTCTGTATTCTCAAGGAACAGCCGCCCTCCAGGGAAGGCAGACTGCACAGTTATGCAGTCTTGGAAGTATAATTTGAAATGGTAAAATAGAAGAGCCTCCCTTTTGGTGCAGGTCTCTGGGTGATCTTTCCTTTTGAATGTCACACAAAGCCACCACAGAGACATGTGTCCTTTGAGAGTTATAAACATCAAACTTGTCTCTCTGAGGGCAAAAATCACTAATAGTAGCATGACTCTGTCCTGTCATTTGGAGTTTTCAAGGACAGCATAAGTTTGCTTGTGTGCACTCAGAGGAGCCATGGGTGTGAAGTGTCACACACATAAGCACGTATCTCTGTATATATATATATGTACACATATACACATATATATATATATATATATACACTGCAACTGTGATGGACTGAAAAATCAGGCCCTCAATATTTATAACTTTGGCTCATATCCCAAGCAAAGCAGCCCTGGTGCAGAAGCTCTATTTGTGGCAATGGGATCTACACACTCCATTTTAGTTCTAATCCTAGGCAAGCTGGCAGACATAAGGTTTTATGGGAAGTAGAACAACTAATCCATGCTGAAGTGCACCGCAGAAAGTTTCCTAAGTATAGCGTCCCCTCAGAAATATGAGGGCTCAAATTAACCCCCTAAATCCTCTTTATCAAAGTCAGCCAAGCCTGAGGATGGTAAATTGATTATGTGGCCAACTCCAGCAGATGAAGTACTTATGGGAGAGGGCTGTGAGGGAAGTGTAGAAAAAGGACTGAATTAGCAAAGCTACTGACATGGAAATCTCCTGGAGCTCAAAGTCCGAGCACAGTTCTGCTGAATCCACAGCATTCACACCAGAATTTGGGGAGACTTGCATCTTGCTTGGACACCCTGACTGATTTGTGAAGAACAGCAAGATGAGTCCCTGGCTGAAGCAGAATCTCAGGAATGTGAATAATTATGACCCTGCAATGTTATTTCTTGCCCCTTGGCATTATTGCCCAGTGTGGGGTGTACTCTTTGTCCCCTAATATTCCCATCCAAATCCATGGCTGTGATCAGATCTGCTCTAGTTTCTGGGCTGTATTAAATAATCAAAGAGAGGTTTCATTCCACTTTGTGAGTACTGGCTTAGGGCCAACTGTAGAGTGGAGGTCTGGTTACAAACTTTTTTTAAACACAGAAGTGTGGCCAGGCCCAGGCTTTATGTTTGGACACATCGCTCCAAGTCAAGGAGAAATTTCCAGTTGTCTGGATGCTGAGTCAGCAGAAATATTGGGAATTAGCACAGGGGGTTTTTTTGTTTTGCTTCCCCTTCGAACCTTGAAACGAGCTCAAATGTTTTTTTGCAGCTTTGGCCAATGGTTCTCATGTCTTCCCAGATGAGATCTCTAACAGGAGATTGCCAAGTGCCCTGGGAGTTTTCTGTGACCCTGACAATTGGCCCAGAAAGGAGGGAGCTGAGGAGGGAGCTGACACCTATCATGCTCATTTCATGTGAGATCCTGGAGGGAGTGACAACCAAAGGTCTTTCTTACCAAAGTGCAACTCACAAAGGAGCAAAGAAAGGAGAGGAATGCAATGAGAACATCTGATATAGAAGAGCTTTTGGTTAATATTCCTTTGCTGAACCATCAGTTGTTTGTGGGAATTATTTCTTTTTCTTTAATGAGTAATTCTGGGAGAATGAATATTATCTAGAGGAAAACTTTCTGATAATGAAAAACACAGATTTTGCCACACAAATTCAGCGTCATGACTTCCTAAAGCAGGAACAGGTTCACCAGCTTCTCCCTTCCTTGTGCCCGTGGACTAAAGGAGAAAGACTATAGAGCTGGGAGTTGAAAATTCATTTTTTTCACTGCTGATGGTTAGCACAGAGACTTCTGCTTATACAGCACTTATCCAAATCTGAAGGCCTGACCCAGGGAACAGCTATGGACTGAAAAATACCCCCATTTTCCCCCTGTTTCTTCAGATTTAAAGTCTCATTGAAGACTCTGAGTAGTCCCAAATTCACCCAAGAAAGATTGGTGCCATTTGAAAATTAGAGAAAAGATACTTCAAACAAATTAAGGGTCTGATTTGGGGCTACAAATAAAAGAAACAAAATGAAACAAATAAAGTGTACCATGTAGAAAGGTCTCCTTGAAACCATTTATCAAGGGTCCCAAACAACACCTCTCATCTCCCTGAACCTAAGAGTTGAGGACCTAAATATCTAGGTTGTAATTTCCTCCAAGCTCAGATAACCAGATTTTAAAAAGGGATAAAAACATGCATCCCTTTTAGATTATTTTTGCCCTCCTTTGTCCTTTCTCTTTTTGTGTTTAGAACTTTCCAAGAGAAAGTAGTGTCTCAAGCATCCTGTGAACAGAGGAGGAGTTGGGACAAAAAACATAGTGAAGAATTTCCCAGGTCTCTGGTGGGGTAGAAGTTCTGTGAACTACAGCCTGAACAGTTTTCATGCACCCTCAGAAACCTATAAATGTTTTCAAAGAATATTTACTAGCAACCTTTTCACTAACATTTGCCAAGCTCATTTGAAAAGGAAGGCAAAGTTTCTGTCAGAGGAGCAATTCCTAGCAAGGGAGCCACAAGCTCCTTTGAGCTGCCTTGGGGGGGAAAAGAAAAAAAAAGGCAAGTGAAAACAGGGAAAAGGAAGAGGAGGAGGAGAGGGAAAGAGGGGAAAAGCATCTGTAAACCATAGTCTGCAATTTTGGCTTTGGAGCTCAAGATAATAAGACCACGGACTGACAAATTCCAGGAGTTTTTTTCTATTTATATTAGCTTATATTTATTTATTCAATATGTGAGGATGTGATTCCTTGCATTAATCATTACCTTGGTAGAGCTTTTCCTGATTCCTTTCCAAGATTAAAAAAAAAAAAAAAGAAAAAAAAAAGGACACACAAAAATTTTCTGTAGATTGTAGTCTTACATGGAATAAGCCCCCCTTGTAAGTAAGGGCAGGACAAGTTGTCAGGACAGCCCTGTAGTCTAGGGTTTTATTTATATCATTGTTGCTGGGAGATTTGCAGAAAGGCGTGCAGATGCTCTCCTCATGGAAACAAACAGGCCAAGTTTGTGTCAGATTTCAGCGGTCTGGATAAACCTCTCTGAGCCATGTCACCCTTGAACTCAGTCCTCCATGTGGAATACCCCAAATTTCCACTCTGGTTTCTGTTCAAGGATAGGTTGTTTGAGACCCCAGCCTTCCAGCCTACCCTACAACAGCAGCCCTGCCCTGACTCACCTGCCTTCCCTACCTATGGCAGATTCCCCGGAGATGCCTGCTGGCCTAAAAGGTGTTTAGTGCCATACCAGGGTCCCAAGCTCTGGAGTAAAGTGGAGCATGTTCCAGTGTACGTGGACACTGATCTCATTCAGACCCCAAAGCGTTATTCTGGTATGGAAGGGTAACTGAGATGTGTAATCGGAATCAGTCCCATTTTCCAAAAGAATGTGCAATTTCTGTGTTTAGAGCTGGAATTAATAAGAGTGTCCACTCAGTGCAAGCATGAGCACTTGTTTCCGTTGGTTACCAGCAGCAGAGGAGGAAGGCAGCAAGCTGGAGAGATGCCCTCCAAAAAGCTGTTAATGAAAAGGAAAGGTGAAACTGAAGGTCCTGTACTGGGATCCATTTTCACACTGGCTGTGTTATAGCAGAGCCTTCAAAGGAGACTCTGCTTTGCACCTAGAAAATGTCTCAAGCCAGGAGTAGAACCAGGCTTGGATTAAATAGAAGAGCAGCTCTGTGAGCTACCCACTTAAGGGTCAATGAGAAGATAGGATTCACCTGAGAATGAGGTGAGCTGGAGAAGATTCCTCTCCTGAACAACACATAAGGCAGCTACAAGGAGAAAGAAAGGGAGAGCTGTAGGTGTGACTCAGTTTCCTGAATGGAGAAGATTTTTGAAATGCTTACAGTGCTGTATAGGAGTGTTAGAAGTTGCATCCCCAGTCTTCCCAGGCACTGAACCATCTTCCTCTCCTTCATTCCTATGTATTTTATGTCTTCAAACAAACAATGTCTTCTACACCATAAACATTCATCAGCTGCCAAGATTGTAAGAAGGGAAGATAATGTTTTCTGTGCTTCTTTTGTGCTGATGGGTCAGGATGGCTTAACTGATGATTTCTGGTATGCTTTTGGAGCAGGTGAAACTTTAGCACTATCTAAGCAATGAAGTCTTCCCCTCCTAGCAGAGACATGTATCCTGGCCAGCATTGCTCAGTTTAACCCATCAGCTTAAAATTCATCCTGCACTTTGAAGTGAGTCATCCAAGTGGGGAACAGAAATCTCCAAGGTACGCAGGCTTCTCCCTGCCCATGTAGAATAGTTCACCACAACAGTCCTTCAGACACAGGGCTAGTCCAGGGCTGCGTGACTCAAACAATCAGGTTTCCATCTCCTGCCTTGGGAGACTAGTCCATTTTTAGGAAAGTTTTCCTCAAGCTAATTTTTCCTTTGCTAAGCTTCAGCCCACTTCTCTTAATTCTCTATGTCTTGCGTTAGCCCCCCTCCACCCTGGACCTCCCTGAATGACTGATCTTTCTTCTTGGATGATCTTCAGATATTTGCACATCATTATTTTTCTCTCCTGCTAAGAGGTCTTGTAGCCCATAGTAATGCTTTTGTGTCATATTGTTTTGAGTCTTGTGTTTATCTGAAGCAATTTTCTTGTCTTCTTTTTAAGAAAAAAATGTCGGAAAATATAAATGGAAATCAAAATCAACCAGAGTCACTCACGAGTCAGAATGTCATCTGCCAAAATGTCTTCCAGGGTGCTTTTATTTATGGCTGACTTTCAAAACTGCAAATGAAGCAGCATAATGGAAATATTGGCACCACCTTATCTTTTTTCTACACTAACGTAGAGACATGTGAACACACCAGGGATTCATGGGCGTGATACTTTGACCCTGTGGGAGCTCAGCTGGGAATAAACAAATATCCTTTTGTCATTACTTTCTTTCCTAGAACTTCCCTGGGTTCATTAGTAATCATCCTCACCATTATTTTATATGTCTAGAATGTCAGGCATCCCAAAGGATACTTATGTCCTTAACACAATACCCATTTGTTTTTATACTAGGAACAGCAAGTGCTATAGCAGAGGAGTCCCACATCTCATTTAGCAAATATCAGCTCCTTGAACAGGAAGATGCATTAACAAGACGTAAAAATCGTGACAGGGCCAATGAGAGCATGCCCAGGGAAATGGTTAAACACCTATAGTTAGACGAGGGAATCACTTTCCAATAGTAACTTCTCTCCACTCCTTGCAAACAAGTTTGGATACCTAGTTATCTTGGATACCTCTGATATCTTGGACATTATATGTCCCTTGTAGACATCTAAAATTAGGGTAGGAAGAAACACAGAAATGTGAGAGTTGTCCTTTAACTGTCCTCTGTAAAATGGACAATTAACAGCAATGAGTACTAAGAGGAGAAATATCCTACAAACATTCTGAAATGCTCATATACTTCCGACACCAAGGCCATAGAATTAGCTGCATTAGATGGACTGAACTGTAGTTAATTTCCTCTTTTTTATTCTGTTGGGCTTGTGACTTAAATCCTTTATACCCAAAAGGTGAATTTCCTCTATGAAATACTCCAGTCCTTCCTATGGAGTGGATCATGGTGGCTATTTTGCCACCAACACTGAGGTTCCACAGAAGCTCTGAAGCCTGGTGCTTCTACAGCAACTACAGGTCCATGATTTCCAGCTGTGGTTCTGTGGATTTCTCTGAAGAGGAGCATGAATCGCGACTGCAATAAAATAGTTCACCTCTGGCAAACTTCTCTTGGACATTTCTAGCAATCAGTGCCTTTGTTGGAAAACCCATAAAATAGCCCACAAACTGAAAGGGACGTCACTACTGTAGGAGGGGTGAGGAGGTGGCAGTGAGATGGAAATTGGTCAAGATCTGAGAGTTAATGATGCTGACAATTTGGAATTTTCAGGAAGAAGCTTTATCTCCATTTATCCCCATCGGCTTCAGTGGCCATACCCCTAGCATGACACTCCTGGCCCCAACTGCTTAGACATTATTGCTTGCTGACTTTTTTTTTTCCAGCAACATATTGCATTCTTTCTAAACATCTGTTTGCACAGAGAGATGTGTTGAAAAGACTGTGGTTATTCATTTAATCACATTTTGACATGGCATCACTGAGTGATTATATTAGCAAGGCTGATGAGTTTTCTTTACAAAGGGAAGCCCCATGGAACAACATGAAACAGGCATTGTTGTAATTTTGCTGGAACGAAAGAGGGGAAAAACTCAAACCCAAAAAAAGCCCTAGCTCACGGCATGTCTCCACCCAGCAACGAAAGGCAAGCCAGAGATCTCTGAACAAGTCCTAATTAAGGCAATAAGTTCACAGAGCAACAGGCAGTACCGGGGGGACAGGCTGCCTGGTCTTAAAGTAGCACAGATTCATGTGCCTGACGGTGTAAAACCCCCTTGTCCCTCGGTGTAAAACCCCATTGTTCCTTCGGAACAGAAGTGGCCGGGGCACAGCACTTTGCATGACTGCAGCTGGACTTCTGCACTCACATCAGACGGGGGGAGAAGCTGTGAGTTATGTTGTGATCCAGACTTCAAGAAACCTGTGCTCTGCTCTAGATCTGGAGCAACCGATTTTGTAAAAAAAAAACAAACCCACAACCCAGCTGTGTACAGTTCAGCATGTATTCAGTACTTCAGTCTCCCCTCCCATATAGAGGCAAGGAGGGTGACTTGAGGCAAACCCCTGAAGGTCTTGTACTGTGAGGATCTTCCAGCTAAAAGCAACGTGAATGACTGCCATTAACAGCTCGTTTGATTGTATAACTGGCTATTCTTTGGGGTCTGCAGCCTTTCTGTGGACTCCAAGCTCTGCATCTCTAGGAAGCGTGATTTCAGAGCATTTTCCTACCATTATAGAGAAGGTCCAGAAGAAATCCTTAAGCTAACCCTTGTCTTTCTTTTTCTCTTTTCTTTTAGGTTGAAAAGTAGAACAGATTTAGAAGAGCTTTGTTTCTGCTGCTTTCACTGTGAATTTATTGCTCATGAAAGGAACTAGGCTGATAGCTCCAACAGCTTCGTTTCATTCTCAGAAGAACAACTACAGAGGAAGGCACTGGCGGATCCCCCAGGGCCGAGCTCCAGCACTCGTGCAGAGAGTCAGCAGATGCCCATCTTCACCACAAACTCAGCTCTCCTTCTGAGCTGGCAAGCTGGGCTGGGACAGCCACGTCAATGCTGCGTGCCATGGCACAGACAGGATCCTCTCTCCTGCAGTTGTCACTAGGAGGGTTGAGGCAGGGGGGGCAGTGTTTTATATGTGCTGAAATCTACTTTAAATCCAGTTCCTGGAGGGCAGATGGCCCTCCAGAGCCAAAATCTGAGACTCCATGAAGTTAAGACTATCTTGAAAGCTTGTCCCCAATTCAGCCATAAGTCCCCAAATTCTTTTGTGTTCTCTTCTTCTGAAGGAGAGGTAAATATGCTTTCTGAGAGCATTTCAGGCTAAAAAACTATGCCTTGTATAGTGCTAGAAGCCACGCTAGATAATCTGCTGGCTGTCAGAGTGAACTGCTTCCTCCCCACAGCACCCCACTGACAGTCCCAATAGAGATTAATGGTGCAGACAGACGTCCCCTCTGCCAGCAGCTGTGCTGGTGGGAGAAATCACTTCCCCTTGTACTTGTCACAACTCTCCTGCTAACGGCTTCTTCCCTTTCGTGTTCCTTTACTCGTTTCAGCCGCAAGGAGCTGGGTTAGTGAACTAATTAAATTTGAGGTCTTTGCAATTTTGTTTCAATCATATTGCAAAGAAGTTGGAGAATTTTTACACAAGCAGCTGTACTGCTGGGTGGTTCAAAGTAGAGAGTATGTGTCCACAGTCTGGACCCCTTTTCTCCTCCAAGGGGCTCATGCTTAAATTGTGCAATGGATGCAGGTCCCTGGGAAGTGCGTCAGGGAAAAGGTGCTCTGCTGTTAATTTCTTTGTTTCTTCCTGTGATTAAAATCAGACTTCACTGGACTGCTAATCCCAGTTTTTCTCCCTTTTCATGGCTGAATGGAAAGGTTTCCCATGGAGACTTGAAATGCTAACTTGATATCCTGTAGGAGGTGGCTTCATAGTAATCCTGGATTTCTATTGATTTATTAGATTTCCAGCAATGGAAGAGCTTTCAGGAGCACGGATCGCCTGAGATCACAAACTTGCAGCAGAATATCTGTGCCGTTGTTTTCTTTCTGGTGGAGTATCCTGTGCATGGAAGACACATCGAGCAGGAGGGATCCTGTGTGCACACATGGGTGCCGCAGGCAGCCTCACGCTTCATGCAGCTGTGACAGCAGGGAAGCGTCTGTGAGCCAGTGGACAGTGCTCGTGGCAAGAAAACCCACCTGTCTGTATCTGACACAATGGTATTTCCTGTTCCTTTAGTCTGTGGGTCAAGCAGAAGTGTGACTAGGCAGAGTCCCCCACGGGGAGAGAAGCCATGTAAGTGAGCCAACATGTGCTGGCTCATGGGATCTGTTAAAAGCCATTTCTTTCCCTCTTTTCTTAGCATCCCAATCCTTCCTCTGTCACATGCCTTGACAAAATGCTGTTTCATGTGTCAAAGTGGAGCAATTATTCTACCCATATATTCATCTTCAAGGACAGGTTGAGTCACTTGAGGTTTTCTCGAGGCTTTGAGGTAGCAAATGATATCTCACAGAAGAGCTCCAGCTTGCAAATGCAGCACTGGGCAAGTCAATATACTTGAATCTCTTGGATGCATGTCAGGAGCTCACTGCTTTGTGAGGCTTGGCTACGGCTCCCAAGCTCTCTCCCAGGGAATTCATCAGGATCTCTGTCCTATGTGTCTGCAAGTTTATATTTTGCTTTGGCCTGAGCATCCATACTGATATCATACTTGAATTTTTATAAATCAACCCCCCATAAGTGAATGGAGGAATCAGCAGGAAGCTAATTGCATCATTTAACTCCTCGTCCTCCTCCGCTGTCAATCAGCTTTCTGCTTTTGTGACCCAGAGTTCAGTTGTCTCCAGGTTTATTTTCATTTTAATTTTTGTGCTAATTAAATTTGGATTCCAGGTTTAAAAAAAGCAAAAGTCGTACTGCTGAGGCTGGGAATCAGGAGTTATATTGTTGTTATCTGAGTCCAGCCAGAGAGTAAATGATACCAACTTTGCTGTAGGCTCAAAAGGCCAAAAAACAAAAAGGGAGAGAAAACAAGATACCTCCCAACTTGCAGTTTTCCTAACTTGTCTGTTTAATTTTTTGGGGAGTTTCTCCCCATGCTCTGGCACTTTGCAAGGTTTATTTAAATCAGCATATGTTTCCCCACATCTGTGTATCTTACCATACACGTGCCAGCACAGCATATGTTCACATCATTGGTCTGCTGTTTCTTTATGTGCATGTGAATGTAACACTGGATGTGTAAGACACAGAAAAGAAATGGGGGAGTATGACCAAGCTACTCTTCTCTGGTATACCATGGAAGCAGTTAAAGGTGCTGAATAAGGTCTGGCCCAGCTGCGACGTGTTCTACGTGAACAAGATTAACAAGGTTAACTCCAAATGACCTCCCTGCAAAAGTGCCTGCTCACCTTTCTTTTAGCCAGTCAGATTTAGATATACAGGTGGTCTTCCATTGTATTAGAAGCTGCACAAACCATAAAAAAGGGTAATCCCTGCGCAAGAATTACCAGCCAGACTAAAAAAGGAGAGGGAAGAAATAATGCTAGACGAGCTCTGAAATCATCGGAAAGTTGATTGGCTGAACAAAAGCTCCTGGCCACATGTTCTAGCTTTTTATCACACAGCCTTCTTTCTGAGCATACAAAAAATGGACACGCCTTTCCAAGTGCACATGTGGGTCAGATCAAGGCAAGGCACCCTCCTCCAGACCTCGCTGTGTGACCTGGACCATGTCAGGCCCCTGGTTGCTACCAACCAAAAGGATGATGTGAGCACTCCCTAATCTGCCCCAGTGCAGAGTCAGCCGGCACTGCTCAAGCAGCTGATCCAGGTGGTATGAGCTAATCCAGATGACTTTTGCTTGCAGGAGAGCTGACTGCCAGCAGAGCTGCAGGAGAGGTAATCTTTGGCTGGAGGGCTGTGCCAAGCATCTGCAAGCTGTAATGGCTTCAACCAGCACAGCCACTTGCTGGCTGAACATCTGCTCGTAGCTATTTATAAAGGGTAATACATACATCGGTGCGGTCACGTGCCTGGCTGTGCATGACGCCAGGCTCCACCTGCTCCCTGAAACTGGGCTTGTCTTTCCCCTTCTTCCCTTTATTCTCCCCAGCCTTCACAATCCGCTTGGCTGTGGGAAAACCACTGGCTCAACTCAAGGTGGGGTGGTATAGAGTAGAGAGGGGAGCAAGGAGAGGCTTGCACTGGGGCCTTTTTCACCCTGTTTTCTCTCTCCTCATGTGGTTCACGTGTACTCACATGGTCTTTTGTGAGGCCATGGGCCAGGGCAGGGAGAGTCTCAGATGGATCTGATCACTGGAGCAGGGTTCTGTGGGAAGCTTTGTGTTCAGTTGCAGGATGCTCCTCTTAGGTAATTGCTCAAGCTCCAGCCAAGTCCCTATCTGCAGGGAGCTGCACTTCCAGTCCATAACACCTTGGCGTTATTCTGCTCTCATGAGTCAAACCACTGAGCAAGTCAAGACTGAAGAAACATGGAACGAATTATCTTTATAGATCAGCTTGTTCAATAGCTCCAGCATCCCTGACTTTTCCTTGCGGGATGTTTCCCTTTCAAAATGATGAAGATTATTAGGCCTGTGGGCACGTCATGATGGCTCTCTTTAGAAAGGGCTGGGAATGATGGATGACTTTCCTCTGTCTTCCTCCACCTCCAAATTAATAACTGTACACCATAATTTGTCTCCCTGGATCCTTTTTCCAGTCTTAGCTAGATCTCAAGAAAACATGTTTGCACTAGGAAAAAAGACAAGTTCTTTCTGAGAAGAGGTAATCTAGAGAAAAATGATAATAAAATATTATCTGTTACTGACTGGTCCTTCCAGGCAGGATAATTGACCACAGTTGGGGTCCAAACCCTTCAGGAAGGAGTTAATCAGAACAGTGTCTTGGAACGTTGGGATATTTTGGAAGAAGATGACTGTTCATGCAATAAGGAGACTGGACGGGAGCTGGTTGTTGGATGGTAGCAACACATGGATCACATAGCGTTAAGCTTGCATCACTCTTTCCATTATAAATCCTGAGCCCGTCTGGGCTCCAAACTATCAGCTCAAAGATGAGCAATATTTATTTTCAAATATTGTGCAAAATACTTTGAGTCTTTTTGGAATCCCAGGGTGATGGGGAGGGGGAAGGCAAAGCATGCTGGACGCTTTCCTCTTTTGCAGAGCGTCCAAACTGTTTTGTTGCTGAAGTTCCAGACCAAAATGGGCTTAATTTTAAGCAAATATTTATTCTTTCTTCAGTTGGGAGGGGTGAGGCAGAAATAAAAGCATCAGTGTTTGACCTCTAGCAAGCAAGTTCAGGCTGTGCAAAAACCGCGTGTGTTAGACTAACCAGACTCCAGAACGAAGCAGAGAGAGTACTCTGCAGTGGCCTGGAGTTCAAAATAACAGCAATATTATTTTGTAGGAGCTTTTAAAGGCACCTTCAGTGGTGCCTGGTCTTCGTTAGGGTGCAGGAAATAACAGCTCCTCTTCCAAACCCACCATCTAATTCTGATGTTATTGAACTGGACAGTTTAAATGAGTCTCGGTATGTCCAGCAGGACAAGGAGTCAGTAGATGTCTGAAGTTGACAGGCTGATGAAGAGCATGAAGGAAAGGAATTCCTCATTCCTTCTATTTTCTCTCACAAGAACAATAATTAAGAGTAAGTGGTTACCCAGCAGCACCCAAGGAAAGTGGTTCCTTGCAAAGTATTTTTAATATAAGTATTAAAGCTATGGTTACTTCTGAAGATTCAGGCTTCTTTAGACTCTCCAGTGAGGACACCCTCCTTCTAAGGAAGTGGTTGCTGATGCTAACTCAGACTTGGAACTGTGTTACTATTCTGCTTTTTGAAGTTCCCCACTGCCTTCTGATTTGAATATGCCATTTTATGTCCCTGTTTGCTGTGGAAGACCAGGAGAATAGCTGGTCCTACACACCACAGAATAGAACTTCTCTTGAACCTGTTATTGTTTCCAGAAGGTTTGTCACCGTTGATGGTGTTTGCATGTAAAAAGATCAAACCACAAGCTTATTTGAAATCTGTGGGGTGATCCTCATGCTCCTCTGAGTAATTGTTTCTGATGACCAGTTTGAGTAGGAGCAGCAGGCAATATTTATCCTTACTCTTATTCAATCCCTCTGCTACCTGGTACTGTATTGCTGTTGATTACTAC
Organism: Melanocharis versteri; assembly: GCA_013397845.1. Taxonomy (NCBI): domain Eukaryota; kingdom Metazoa; phylum Chordata; class Aves; order Passeriformes; family Melanocharitidae; genus Melanocharis; species Melanocharis versteri. The sequence goes on from VZTG01006789.1 coordinate 981,674, forward strand.
TACAGCTGGGTCCCCAGCCTCTGGAACTCATTGCAGGCTCAGGCCCCTCAAGTTTTGTACTAACAGCTGGCTGCAGTGAGTAGCAACCTGGTTTTTACTCAGACAACAGCTGAGCAGGTACAGTTTACACAAATGTAACAGAAAGCTGGTCAGTGCCTCCCTTTCTCCAACCCGAGGAATGACCACTAGAGTAATGCACAATTTCTTTTCAATTCAGAAGGCTTCTTTTTGGAGTCAATGTGGGATTATGGCCATTTTCCAAGCAGCCACAAAGAACTAAAGACACTGTCCAGGTCTGTGTCCATTTCCCAGGAAAAATGGGAAAATCTAAAGGCACTGGAGTCTGGTTCAAGGTCATTAGGCCTAATCTGGGAGCCTGCACTAACTCTTCTTACTAGCAGAGGCAACATTAAGGTTTTACACTTGAGTAAAATTCTTTACTGTCATTACACCCTGGACCTACACAAACGGTTCTGCTGTCTGACTCCATTCAGCTTTGGAAACTTTCTACAGATTTGAAGAGATTTGGATCACACCTACAAAGCCTTCCACTGGAGCTTGATTCAAGTCCATTGGTTCAGATTTCAGTCTCAGCTGAGATACTACACGTGGACAGCAGCAGATCTCGCAGGCAGCAGCTGGCCTGTGCTAATCATCAGAATCTACTGACACAGACCTCAGTATAACTCCCTTTGCTGATGTGATCTATCTGTTTATAATGCAGTGGTGATGAAAACAAAGGCATTGTCTTTTGGAGAACTTCTCGATGATAGTTCCTGCTCTTGATCGCATGATTCATGTGATCTCAGAAAGAAATGTAAATTAAATATATCAAAAGATAAATTTGTAAATAATAATAAATTTTAGAGACTGTATTTATAGAGAGAGCACCCATTCCATTAAGAGAGGAAAAAGCCCTCATTCATTTCTGCCCTCTTTTCCACAAAAGTAAACTGTTTACTGTTTGCTTTCATTTACTGAATTGCTTTCATTTACAGGAAGGATCTTTGACATCCCAAGCCCCTTATCTGTCTCTTCCTCTTTTTCGTTACAAACACAAATACTCTTTTCTGCATTAAAAACCATTGTAGAACACTAAAGGCACAGAGTAGAGCTAGCAATTTTTTTACCCAAGCTTTCTGTGGCACCACATGTCCTTATTGCAGTTTTTACTACAGGGCCATTGAATAGTAGATCCACATACTTTTTTGGTGGGAAGTGTGAGCTGTAGTGTTACAGTAGGCAGCTGACACGGGACAGATCTGCAGAAACGATAAAGCCACTGCAGTGCTACTCAATGCTGCAGCCTGGGTTTAACCTCTGAGCTCCCTGTAGGCTTTTGTTTGGTTGCTATCAGTTAGCATGATTCGTTTTGGGTTTTCGACTTGGATTCAGCAGACCAACTTTAATCAAACAGCTTTTTCCTCCTCGATTAGAGAAGCAAAGTCTACACAACACTTTGCAGGAGATACTGTAGGACCAGAGAGTTAAAAAAACCTCTGAATCTGGGGTATTTATCCTGTCAAAGGGAAGATGAATTACTCTTATCTGTATCTTAGGAATTGCTACCTATCTTTATGAGGCAGGGAGGTGGTGGCAGCACACAAGTGCACCCTGCTACCCCTTTCTCCTCACATACAGTGTTAGAAAGTATTTTTTGGAGGGGGTGGTGCTTTAATTTTTAGGGGAAAGAATATTTTGGAAGAATGTAGACTTGATTCTTTCTCTTTAAGATAGCAGTATCAGAATTCCAGTCTTCCAGTCCTTTACTGAACAGTTTCTCATAATCCCACTGGGAAAGAACAATGTCCTTAGTGGGAAGTTTTCCCCTTACAATTCCTTCTCCTTCCCTAGACCATCTTCTCTTCCAAGCTGAGAAGTCAGCAGCAAAATTTTTGGGGACATAGAGTTCAACACTCATGATTCCAGCTTCTTATTTCTTGCTGCTGCAGGAGCTGGGACAACAGGCTGCAACATCCAGCAATTAAAGAAAAATAAATGTGGGATCAGTCTTAAGATGGTCACATACTCTGTGTTACACAGACTACTGCCAGGATCTGCAAATATTTGTGTGATCAGGCTCCACAGGGTTTAGAGCAGTAAGGACTGAGTTGCTTTCCCACAACCCCCCTTTTCCCTCCCTCTCTATTACTCCTCCACCCCTGCTGTTTCCCAGTCCTCCCAGGTTTCAGGATAAGATACAAAAAAATTTATTATTCAGTCAAAACTCTTGGGTGACCTTGGAGGTATAAATGTCTGGCCAATTGACATCCTAGCATTTGCTTAAGCACACCCTTCCCTATTCCACATCTCCTGTAGATCCTGTGGGTTGTAGTTATGTTTTTAATATTATTTTCTTTTCTCTCCCCCTCCACCCTAGAGCAATTAAGTTAATTTTTTTCCCTTTCAAGGCTTGTGTCAATGAACACAAAGTCAGAGAGTGAGACATGAACCTGCGTAGAGGAACCTCTGGCAAAACCTTTGAATGCTGTGCATCTGTGTGAGAAGAGAAATGTCAGGAGCAGTTAGCAAAAAATGAATAGCCCTGATCCAACTCTGTGAGTCTTCTCCTGCCAAGTTCTCCAGTGCTCACTGGATGATCCAGCACAGCTTTGACAAGGCTCTCTGTTAAAGATTTCTTCCTCCTGTTTACCTGCTGTCCAGCTTAATTGGGAAACTTTGAGTTCAGTAGGAAATGGTCAGTAAGTCTCCAGGTCACGCTAGCAACAGCAGGCTGGAGTCAAAACAAACCCAGGCCCACCACCACAACAAGGTGGTGTCCCTGATCCAGGAGAGGCTGGGGAGGCAGGGGAAAGTCACTGCTCTGAGCTTTCTCTAAGCTGCACTGTCTGTTGGATGTGGAGCTGTGCCTTTGTACAGGACAGCACCTGGCACAGGGAGATGATGAAAGCAGGCTCCCTTCCAGCGTGCAATGACCACTTCCTTGTCTCCCTGCCTGAAGCTGACTGTCACATCCATGGACAGTTTCACCACTGTTCGGTCCCATTGCAGGAAACCAGGCAGCTTTGCCAATGTGTGTCTTGCCTCATCTGTAATATCCCTTCTTTGTTCATCTTCTCCTGTGACCTGAGTTTTGCCAGTTGTTCCCAGCTAACTGGACCCAATGCCATCCGTGTACAGCTCAGCCTGCATTCAGCTGCCATTTCCTTCCACATCTGACAGCCCAGCTGCTGATTTACTAATGCCAGCTAAGAGATGAGTTATTTGGGAAGAAAGAACATATATGTACACACACATTTTAGGTGAACTGATTGTCCTGTGTCTTTTTCAGACACTTAAAAATACATGTCTTTTATTTCCTCCAAGGGACTCATTCTGGCCTACGACTCCAGAAAGGAGCACATTGCTGATTTTTAGTTGGGATGGAGCAATGGCAGGCAAGCCAAAGTGTAACAAGGAGCTCACATATGAGAAGAAAGGTGCTGCTCAGTCTGTGATAACCTTCTGGTGCAGGAGAAGCAGACAAGGTCATAAAACTTGCCTCTGTCTTCCACCTCCACTTAAATACCCCTGCTTCCCTTTGTCACATCAAGCCACATGTGCAGGGGGAGGCAGCAATGGCCAAGAGGCAGTATTTTACCAACGCTTTATTCAAAGTTCTACTCCTATTTTACAAAGCATTTAGGCACTCCAGGCTTACCTTGAGACCTGATTGAGTCTTCCAGGTTACCTCAGCCACAGGGAATAAATTCAGTTTCTAAATTGGGTAGACAGATTGACTTTAATGGGTAGCAGAGACGCAGAACCGAGCTTAATCCCTCCCTTACTGGAGATAAGGTAAAGTACTCATGAGGTTTGGGCTCAGATTTTGATTCTGAGCTCTTCTCTTCTTCATTGTAAGCCCTGCCTGGCAAGGCAGGGCCCAGCTAGGAGAAGATCTGCAGTAAAGTGAAAGACTCATTATACATCACTTTTTAATATACATTTCCATTTTGATTCATTTTCCTTCCCATCTCCTCTGGGTTGCAAGAACATTATTTAAGGCACAGCCCTGTCCAGTATCTTTGGAACATGCCTAATGTACTCCAGATCCTACAGCAACCTTAAAACACGGAGTGGGAGAATGTGTTTGTGGGGGAGACTTTTCTAAGCCAGTCAGCAAAGGCAGGAGATCCAGTGGTTGCAAGGTGAAGTCAGAAGGTAAACTTGAAAATGAGCTGCAAGTCTGACTTTTAGCACGAAGATGATTAACCACTGCAAGAGATTCACTAAACACTTGGTGAAATCAAGGCAGGGAGTTGTCTTAAAATTTGCATGCTGGTTCAACCACAAAATTATAAGTATAAAAGTGGGAATTACTGAGTGAGTTTTTCTAGCCTATGAGAGGGAACATAACAATTAGAGGATTTTTTTTCCTCGCTATAGAATGCCTAAATATTCTTAAGAAATAGAAATAAAATATTTTTAAAATGTAATCTTAAAAATAAATCATTTTAAAGCAGCAATTCTAGAATATCTCTGTCTTTCTGAAAGAGTAGTGGAGATGCTATGAGGGGACATCTCAGAAAAGTCCTAGGTAAAAAAATATGAAGATGGGAAGATGGAGGCTGAGGTGGGGAGAGTGAATGGGAGATTTTTCTTTCTTCTTCAACATCATATTTATTGTTCACCTAGACTCACCTTTTCACTAATACCCATTTAAAAAAATAAGGTGAGCTTCTTTTCTACTCCTTTAAGGATAAGGAAAGGAAAGGAAAGGAAAGGAAAGGAAAGGAAAGGAAAGGAAAGGAAAGGAAAGGAAAGGAAAGGAAAGGAAAGGAAAGGGATGTAAAAGAACGTNAGGAAAGGAAAGGAAAGGAAAGGAAAGGAAAGGAAAGGAAAGGAAAGGAAAGGAAAGGAAAGGAAAGGAAAGGAAAGGAAAGGGTCTTGCAAGTTCGTTTTACTGTTAAACTTTTCTTTTGTTTCACACAGATAGACAGCAAATTGACTGGAAATTGAATAATCATCCAGTTATTCCCTTCAGCACTCAGATTATGTTCCTTATGCCCTTTCCCAGGAGCCATACTTTCTGGAGTTCTTTCTGAAGAGACCAAGCTTAAGATCCATTTGTCTGTTCCAGCTCCTGCATGCCTGCTCTAATTTTGTGGGTTTGTACTTGTGGATGCTAATGCAGCTTTCCAGGGCTCATGGCCTGTCAGGGTGCATGGAAGTCAGCATGGTCTGACCTAGGGAGAGGAATGACTTTGTGCTGTTGAGTTCTGGGGCAGGAATTAGATCAGCTGCACAGTAATAATGCAATTCCCCCTGGGTTCTGCAGCAGCAATGACTGGCTGTCTTTAGGAGTGACTGTTATTACTGCCGAGTTTCTTGCCAGATAATTTGGCTGCACCTCCAGATTTCTGTAGGGGATAAGCTGAGGGTGTTCACACTGCTGTACCAGGAGTATCAGCTAGATTGCACCAAGATTAGCTCCAAGGTCTTCCCACAGACAAGTGATGTGGACAGACTGCATATTTGACCTCAAGATCTCTCCTACACCTGAGTATAAACACAATCACTATGCCCTTGAAAATGTCCTTCAAGAGGCCTGTTACACAGGCTCCTCAGATCTGAGGGATTTGGTTCACCTGAAGTTCTACTCCGTGCTGCACTCACACCATTGCAAGCACACCATCCTCTACAGTACATTGTGCCTTGTGGCAAAACCCTGCACTAAAAAAGTGCTTTAATGTCTCAGTTAAAGACTGGAACCAGTCACATCCACACTGCAGAGGTTCAAGGCCTCCTTGCAGAGCATCCACTGAACCCAGATAGGAGACAGGAGTGCGAATCATCAACACATCACTCCCTACCTGAATTTACCAAGAGGCCGCTGGGGAATTATTTCAGGGCAGACACAGAAGGATGAAGAGAGTCCACAAGGAGCCAGGGGAGATACCTGCCCACAGTTGTGCCACCACTGTGCCTTGAGACTGCTAGGAAAAGAGGCAACCTATGGAGCTGAGAACAATGTCAGCACAACCCTCAGATTTAAAACAGCAATGAGTTGCAGAGAGATGTTCAAGCTTAGTTTCAAGCTCAGGACACTTGTAGGGAGCACTGAGCTGCTCAGAAGGACAGAATTAATTTTTTTTAATGCAAGTTACAAAATCAAGGTGTGAGACTGAAAATCAGTGTCAACTAAAATTAATTCGCCTTAAGTGAGCAGTGGAAGCTATTCGTTTCCCCAGCAAACAGCCATGCAAACAAAGTAATAATAATAATTGAAAAAGAAAAAAACAAAGAAAAAAGAAAGAAAAAAAGCCAGAAAGAAAAAAAACCAGAAAGAAAATGGAGACAGTATGAGAGGAAAACAAACCCAGGGGATTGATTTATAAAAGGCAGGCTGTGTGTGTCTGCAAGTGTGTCTGAAGTGCAGAATCAGCCAAGAATGTGTTTCCCGGAGCAAAAGAATAGCTAGGAAAAATGGACGTCTTTGCTATCACTATAGAGGGACTTGAGCAAAACCACAGTAAAGGTGAGGTGTGATAGATCCCAGAAGGAGGCAAACATGCACAAGCCCTGGAGGTGTTGTGACTGTACCAGAACAGGAGCTGCAGACCCAGTTTGGCAGTGACTGAAAGGAGGAACACAACTGTACGAATGCTGTAGGTGCTGAAGTTTCTCTTTACGGCTCCATTTCAGAGTTACACTTTTGAGGTTCATTTGCGAAGGAAATGGTTACATTTCAATCCACTGAGGCACAGAGGAGGTGGTGGGAAATAGGGAGTGGATGGAGCTGTTCTGCAAAGGAGTTCATGTGTCACCACCCTCCTAGGAGTGCTTGGCTTCCTACATTTTACTGGAAGTTATCCTCACAATGCCCTGATGAAGTAGGGAAGCATTTGTTGTGTTTTTACAGACAAACAAAGCATTGAGTAGATTCATTAATTACCCTGGGGAATTTCCTTTGTCACTACCCACACGTGTTTTCAACATGATGTTGGTTTCTGGCTGGCCCTGGTTTTACTTTGATCCATCAGACCATCTCCTTCAGCTTGCACTAACCAAGAACTGGGATCTTGCTTCAATGGGTTGCTGCAAGTTACTGATGCAGTGAAGGGTTTATTACTGGATATTAGCGGTTCATTCTGTGAAATTCTGAGTAAGGGGAAGGAAATTCCAAACCAATTATGTAGCAGAGAAAAGGAGTAAAATCCATCAAAGAAACAAAGCTATGTAAATTAATCACTCAACTGATGATTTTTTTTCCTCCACTCACATGGACAGGACCCTATGTTGCTAGAGGAAAAAAAATCCCAATAAAAAACTTTGGGTTTGGCTACGCGGCACAGACTGATTAAAGACCTTCAGCTGGGTTGTTAACCTTTTATTAGCATGGATCTAATAATAATAATATCACCACAAGTATATTTACTTTGCTGATGCCAGAGGGCCTTCAGGCAACTCAATAAAATGCAGTTCAAATAGTGCTTGATCATTAATAGGACAATGTGCTGAAATAAAACTGAGAGCAGAAATGAACTAAAAGCCTAGGATCCTTATCCATTGCATGCAGGCTGATAATAAGCCAGATAAAATGTCTGTCCTCTTTTAGCAGCAGCTTCAGAGCACTGTGTACGTTGAACACAATGAATATATTAGCTATTGGCATCTGCAAAATAAGCATATCCATATATCCCACTCTTAGGCTTCTGAAAAGAAGATGGTAATCTGTCTCTGTTTAGAGCTCTCTGGCTCTGGGATTTATCATGAGACCAAGCCCACAAAAGGAGAAAAAGAAGACCAGATCCAAAGCTGTGGAAGGCACCAGAAGGACTCCCAAGTTTTCAGGTGGGTTTTGGTCAAATCTAGTTTTCTCTTGCCTTTCCCTCTTACGCCAGCACAAAAGCAAACCTTTGGCATCGGATGCTTTTGAAGGCAATCCAGGTTCCTTAACGACATTGAGAAGTTTCTTCCAACAGCCCTGGAGACTGAAGGTGAGCTGTTGTTACTACATAAAAAAGAGAACATATTTCCAGTTTCCATTTTCCCTCTTTTTCAGCCCTCAGTCACTGCTGTTTGCACTTCATAACCCCTGAAAAAATCCTGCTTAGGCATGGAGGAGGAGCTGCACAGACTGAATTCTCAAGCTGCATCTTGCTGGCATCTGCTACTGGACAAATGAAAGAAATGTCTCAATGCTAATAGTTTGAGCAGGATGTGTCATTTTCCCCCTAAGCACCTTTTTTCCTGTGTCTTTTGGAATGTGCTCCCAGTGATCCATGTTGGTAACACAACCTGCTGTGTAAGTCTGTATCCAGAAAGAGCTTATTCAGAGGTAAAGGAGGCAGAGGAGGCAGTCTACATCTTCAGAAATCATACAGAAGTTGATAGGAAAGACATGCTGAGGAGTCAGACACTCACGGACCTGAGTGGAAAGAGGGGAAAAAGGACGTTGCTCCTGTAGAGATTCAGTTGCCTTAACCTCCACCTGCTGTGGATGTTCCCAGCTTGTCCTCCATTTCCCCTTGTCTTTTGGATCCCATCCCTATCCTCTGTGGGAAAGCGCTGGCAGCAGACAGCTGCTAGGGATCAGATCCAAGAAGTGGGTCCATGCTCAAAGCCAGATGTGTGGCAACAGAACATGGATGAGGAGGCGAAGAGGAAAGAAGCTGAGAAGGATAACCTTGAACAGATGGGGAAGAAACAGCAAATTGAGCTGTTTGTCTCATGCCCATGACACAAGCAGTGGAAGGAGAGGAGCCCTCTGAAGCTGAGCTCTGACACCAGGAAGAGCCTCCATATACTGCCTGGTTAGAAGTGACGGCTGCCTAGGATCTGAATGGGCATTTCACTCAAACCTCTCGTATTATATGCGTAAAAAGAGGGGGAAGTGGGAGGTGGCGTTTCTTAAATGGCGTTTCTCCAAAGCAGGAGAACAATACAAATCCATAAACATTCTCATGTGCTCCCACAAACAGAGCTGGTAACTGGATCATGTCCCTGATCCTGTAACGCTGCAGTGTATGGAGCAGGGCAGAAGGACCATGCTGCAGAAGTGCTTGTTCTGGACAGGCTGTTGGGGAGTGTTGCTCAAACTCGAACATATTTGCCTCCACACTGATTTTCAGAACCCTATTTTGCAACATGTCAGGGCAGAAATCACTGCTAAAACATCCTCTCTATACATCCAGTCAGATGTTTGGGGTGATGGAGGTTAAACAGCCTTCACTTGGCACCAGGCTAATTATTTGAGGTTGCTGTCACACACAGAGAGCTCCCACCACCAGGTTCAAAAAACAACAGAAGAAGGGTTTTTTTTTTTCAATAAGTGAATTGATTTCTAATTAAATCATGTGTAATTACAAAATGTCTGGTGAGCTTTTTTTATTAGTTTCTCCTTGGCTGCAAGAATCTAAAGCTCCTAGCTCAAAAAGCACAGACTGTACATGGAAACACAGTGCATGTAATTAGATTACAGATTAAAAGGGATTGTATCAAACTGTTCATGAGAACCAACTAAAAAGCTGAAATTTGGAAAAAGTAAAAGTAAATACAATAAAAATTAAATCTAAATAGTAGTGGTAAAGTGTTGACCATTTGGACTGTGCACAAATGCACAGTGGGGAATTGCTACATGAACTCTAGATGTAACGAGGCTGGGGCACACTATACTGATGTATATATATTAAGATGAAGCCAGGCTCTTTAGATATTTATTTTAAGATACAAACACATGATGAAAAAGGGCAGAGTTAAGGCTGAACTTTTTTGTCGTCTTTCTAAACTACCTTAAGATTAGTGCTACGTAGACAATGGCTCTTTTGCACAGGATGTTTTATTTTAGCAATAATCTCAGCTCTCTCCCACCCCTTCACCTCTCTGGATCTCTGGGAATGAGAGTGGTTCTCACAGGAGTGCTTTCCTGTGACCCAATTATCTAAACAAATTAAAAAACATAAAAGTGTCCCCACCTAAGTCATGTCATGCTAGCTCAGACTATTTTTTATCTTCCCTGAAAGAAGAAGCTAAAAATACACGTTGTTTGTTTGGGACCGATGATGAATGGACCATGGCTCCTGCTGTCAGGAGGTAAGAAGCCACATCACAAATGAACTAAATATCACTGCATAAATTCCTGTCTTCAGCACTCTCAGCAGAAAGTCTGTTGCTTTTTTTAATTAAAAGGAGGTGTGCTTCTTTCCCCCCAAACTCTATATGCACTTACCTATACAGAGGTAATGCCTCTGTGCTGCAGAACAAAAATGTCTGAGGGGAGGCCAGTTTCAGGGAAAAGTAGCCCAAGTACTTATAGGGGATCCAGGTCATGGCAAGGGACACTGGTATCAGTGTGTTGTACTTCATATCGTTCAGTAGATGTACGGAAGGAAGGAAAGCTGGGGTTTTTTCAGGTTTGTTTGTTAGTTTGGTTTTTTCTCTGCCTAGTGAGTTATCTCCCTGCCTTGTACACTTCTGAAGAATAGCTGAACTCCATTTACCCGTATCTGCTCTTTACCCCACCCATTAGCTCTGGCTCCTATTTGCAGTTGGTATCTCCAAACTTCAGAGGATAGACATGAAGACACAAAGTCCTCAGCACAGGGACTTCAGCACCTCCTGTGCCTGCGACACAGAAAAGGTGCAGTAAAATGAAATATTACCAGATCACTGCTGAAAATTTTGAGCTAAGATTTGATTCCATATAAGATCTTGTATATTGTTATTTGCCTCATGGCAAAATGAGGTGAATTTCAGAGTCAATTCACAAGGAAGACCATGAGTGTCAGGCATTTAGAACTCTCCTCATGTCATCTAATCCATTGTTTATTTGGAAAGTGTTATATATTGTGTTTGTTATTCCTTTTCAGCTATTCTTTACTTTTAAAAACTGTGGCTGACCAGGCAGCAAGGGGTTGCAACGTCCTATAACTCTGGGTCCAGGTTGGCATCGTAGCCAACCCCCTGCCAGACTGTCAGTCAGACATTGCCAGGTCATTATTCATAAAAATTGCATTGAAAGGAACACAGACAAAAACCAGTCTGAGTTCTGAGATTGCAGAAGAGGATTTATGGAATTGTTCTGCAGTGATTTAGAAATAAAATACATTTGCTCATAACTTCATTAATTTCCCCCATTTTATAATAATTCCTCCCTCTCACTGCAGAACAGTTAGTACTATAGTTTTCCCTGGAAACAAGCAACATCCAAACCAAGTCTTTGTGTAACTACCAACCACTCTAAACTCCATCAGCTCCTTCACCCCACCTGCCTTTTTCATCTTCCCCATGGAAAGACTTTCACATTAGCCAAAAGAAGTTTTTTTCCTTTCTTTTCATATGTCAGCATAAGGAATTAAGTGCAACAGGGAGACTCCGTCATGTTAAAGGTCAGTTGCATAAGTTCTCTTAAATGGCAATTAAATGATTCTATGACAAACAGGATGCACTTGGAGCGCAGACATCAGCTCCGACCTTGGGACCTGGGAGAGTCTGGGAAAGAAAAAAACCACTTTGGGAAAATAAACATAACACCCAAAACTGTATTCATCTGCTGATGAATCAGCAGAGAAACTCTATCGTTTCCCTTGTGTCTCTAGGGAAATGCAAAATGTAGTAACACTTTAATTTCTTGCTCAAAGAAACTGGCTGTCTTAAGATCAGCTGTTCATCCTACAATGTTAGAAACAACCTGTTGAATTACTCGGTGCCAGCCTAAGAATTTCAGCAGTTTGAGGGTAGAAGAGTCATATTAAGACCACATCTGGTCAATGATACACAGCTCTGTGGTATAAGTCTGGGAAAGGGGTGATGCATGATTACAGAGTGCTCCGTGAATGAGAGAAGAAAGAGCAACACTTCCTGGGAGGAAGCCTGGCCAGTAGCTGGACAGAAGCCTCAAAAAGGAGTGTTCAGGCACACAAGACAGCCCCATGAAGAGCACTGGTCCAAGCCACAGCCTCTTGCAGGATATACTCATTACCCACCCCATCCAGTTGTCCTGTACGTATCTCAACAGGAGACTAATTAGCCTGGAGGGTTCATCTAATGCTGAACTTTTTTCCTATATAGATTTTTGCTGAAACCTGAGACTTTTAGGTTTACTGGACACCATTAGAGAAGATTAAGGTCTTCATTTGGAAAGGGCCACCATGGGTGGTAGGGTGGATACATAAGGGCGAGGTGTACTGGATATCTCATATTTTCAGCCTGGTAAAATAATGCACAAGGCAAAGCAAACATGGGTTGGAGGACCCCAAAGAAGGCTTCAGTCAGACCAGAAATAACCTGACTAACAGCACAAATATGGAAAATGTCAAGTACAAGCCAAGTGTTTTTCTGACAAACAATGAGATGTTGATCTGCCTTTAAAACTCACTGGGCACAGTATGATGAGGAAAGGAAGGAAGCAATAAAAAGCATCATGAATGAGGATGGAAAAAAGCCCCCACACTCGCCAGATAGTTCCAGATCTGCAAGAGCTGGAGTGGATTTCAGTGAGGAGAAATGTAAGTCAAAAGTTAATCTCTTGAGGGTCGTTTTCCTGAAAAAGTTTGTGAGCTATATAGACAAATTGATTGGCAGTGGAAGGCAGGGAAGTGCAATACAGTTTGGTCTGGGATGTGTCTCCTTGGGAGATAGTTCTGAGTTTGGGATGAGAATAGGACAGAAAGCAGTAAGGGCAAAGTAGGTTCAGTTGAGGAAAAAAACTAAAAAGGAAAAAAAAAGTGCAGAGGAAGAGTTCCTTGGTTTTCAGTGTTCCTCCCTAAAAAAAAAAAATCTTTAAACAAATAAATAAAAAATCATTGTTTATGAAGGGCAAGAAAAAATTGAGGACAGCTCAACACACTGGCCTGGGAAGTACCAACAGCTTTGGATGTAGCACAGCACAGTGCACTGAGAAAATGAGCTCGGGGTGAGAGAGGGAGACTGAAATTACAGAGGGAAAGAGGCAATCCAGGCCTGGACTCTCCCCTCTGTCTCTCCTCTCCGAGTCTTTCCTTGCCAGTGAGAGGTGACTTTGGAAAATATGAAGAATGGGATGGGCAAGCAAAATTCACTTGGCAACATCCAATTTCAGGGGCTAGAAAAAAGAACTGAAGAGGATCCAGAGGCTGAGTTCCTGACCTCAAGGAGAATCCTGAGGGATATTTAAGCCACATTAATTCCAGCAGGCAGCGGGACATCCTGGCAGGAGATGCTGCAGGGAGGGAAAACTGAAGTGAAGGGAAATGCTCTTGTCTGAACTAGGGCTGATTAATGCCTTAGGAACCAAGGGTCTGCTCTCTTGTTTCACAGTGCTCAGTCATTCACCAGTCTGTCCATGGCAACAGGTGAAAAAAAGGCAGTAGACAACAGACTATAGGATTCTTCAAGGAAAACCGAGACTTTGCATTAATGACTAATTCCAAAGTTTCAAGGAATAATGTGTAAAAACTCTTCTGTATTCCCTTCCCTCTGGTCTTATTTTTTAGGTCCTAGCTTGAGAACAGAAACAGAAAGAAAGCTTCTTTAGAGAAGAGATTTATCCTATGTTTTTCACAGAGACATCACCTTTCTCATTTGCCGCCAGAGCTGGGAGACTCTGCATGCAAACCTCAGGACTGAGCAGAACCAAGCCTGCAGATGATAATGGTATCATAGCCCATCAGACTTTGATCTTGACACCTGGCTCTGCACTTGAGCCCTTTGGCTGACTGGAGCATCCTGGCAGCAGTGTGTGTACACCCGAGGCTCCGTACCCTGGGGATCTCAGTCCACAGTCAGGATGCTGCAGCACAGGAGTTCAGATTTTGCCTGGGATGAAAGAAGTGAGGACCCAGAAACAAACGCCACTTTCACCTTTCTGTGGTACCATTCATCAAAAACATGCAAGAATGAATGTAAGACTCACTTTATTTTGGCTAGGGAGAAATGATGTTTATCTGCTCTAGACAGAAGCTGAAGAACTGAAGAAGAGCACAGCATCCTACTGGAACAGAACTGAGAGTTTGAGTCAGAAGAGTGTAAATCAGCAGAGCTGGAATAGAGCCAGGACACTGGCATTTGCACCAGAGCTGTAATCAAATTACCAGAGAATTTCTAAAGACCAGAGCTGGTCAGGAGCTCAGATTTATATCTATCAACCCACAACAGCCTTGAATACCAGGCAAGGGTGTTGGCTGACAGTTGATTCAAGGCATAAAAATGTCACCTTTGGTTACATTGCCTATAGCAACCAGGCAAAGCTCTCTAGGTCTCCCACCCAAGCAGCCATCCAGTATTCTTCATGGGCTCTGACAGGATTAGAAGATCTGAGGATAAGGGTAAAGGTCTTGCCTGAGTCATGCTGGTGAAGTGGCAGAGTTCTTGGTCCTAAACTGTAAATTAAATGATCAGGCTATCCAGAAAACAAAATTAAACAAGTGTCAGGGATAAGGCTTTCTTCAGATCTGAGAGAGATTCTGCAGCCTCCAGACTAGTTAAAAGTTCAGAATAGGAAATGGAAATCCCTGTTTTAGTTATTTTCTGATTGGTAGTTTTGAATATTATGTGTTTTGTAATGGCAAGTGTTAGCTTCAAAAATTATAATAGTTAAGCTTCACAGTTATAGGATAGGGAGGATTCAGAGGTAGAGACTATTTGTTCTGAGAGAGCTACAAGATTATTACTAACAATTTTGTGCATACCTAAATAATCTCCTTGGGTGAATTAGTTAATAATCTCTGCTTCATTAATGAATTTTAACTGCCCAGCACCAGCATCAGACAGGAAAACTCACTATACAGATGGGAAACTGAGGTAAAGGGCAAATCAAAGTAGAATTTTCAAGGGCTGCCTGAAAAAAGGAAAATATGTGGATTCATTTTGGAGAACAGCTCCTCTTCTTAGTAGAGTTATTGCTCTCTTGTAAGATCTCACGCTGTGAGCTGTTGCAGTTTCTCCTGAGTCTACGAAATGGTGACAACGGCAGAACAAGAATTATCTCTCTGTAAGAGGGAGGGAGAGTGCTGTATTTACTGTATTTGCTGATACACATCAAGAGAAGAGAAGTGCAGAGTGGGAAGAAAGAGAAAGAGGCGGCTTTGTTCTTGCAGCAGTTTGCTCAACAAAGCCCAGACTGTTTCAGTGATAGTGGATGCTGCATGTTTATTCCGAAAATTTATGGTTTAATTAATTTTGGGGTGAGATACCGAACATGGTTCAGTGCCAGATCAGGTGAAATATGATCCTAGCATTTCAAGAATTCAAGCAGCTGAGGGGGCTGACTGAATGGCACCTGAAATCCAATAAAAGCCAGCACAATGGGAAGCCCTGGTATCTTAAAGGAAGATCTTTGGAGATTTTAAACACATCGAGCAGGGTGGCAGTGAGGAGGGGAGTGGGCTAGATTCATACAGCAGCTACATTCATCACAATGCCTGCTGAAAACATGCTGGTTTTTCCCCCTCGTTTGCAGTTCTGAAACAGAGATTGTGCTTCAGGGAAAAACTTTGGAAAAGCACAAAATCCATAGAGCACAAAAGCCACCAAAAAATTAAATTGCAGGACAAAGTGTTTCAGGGGAAAAAAAAATAAGATTTGAAGCTCCTTTTTATTTGCTTTCCAGTCTGAGGAGCGGTCATATACAATCATTGTTCACAACACTCTTTCTTCTGCCAGGAAGGCTGGGAGCAGAACTCTGGCTTTTCTTTTTAAAATATGGATATACACTTTTAAATGCCAGACCTTCAGTCAGGGAATACCAGAATCCTGAGGTTTACCCAACTATGGAAAGGCTGATTCTCACATCCCTTGTGCAAGTAACACAGTATGAATATATTTTGCATATGAACATGGCAACATTTCACAGCTGAAGTACTCCGTGGTTTCCACAGTTCAACTGAAGCATCCATAGTACTTGCTGTACATCTTCTCCAGAACAAGGAAGTGATATTTTTCACTGTTTATTGATGAGGAAACATGTCACAGGACACAGAGCATTTGAATAGCAAAAATAAAGACCGTAGCCTACATCTTATGTGGTGTAAGATACTGCTCTAAATACAGCACAGCTCTTCCACTTGGCAGAGCATGAGGAACCTGCAGGGATGGTGCTGACACAGGAATGACATCCCTGAGTCAAGACCCCCAGCTTTTGCAGTGTGAATTTAGAGGAGCCAAGAGCAGGACTTTAAATCTCTTTCCAGAAATGCTTAGCTCTCCAGAGGAAAGTGGGAGGAAATGAAGAGTGTGGGATAACCTAGAGCATCTCCGTGTATGCTGGAAGGGAATATATGGGTCACTTAGGCCAGCCCCAGTATCTCATCTCACTTGCACCCTGCTGCCTTCGTTTTTATAACCACCTACTCTCACAGAAGCAGCCACTGTAGTCAGGCATCCCAGGCCTGTCCTGTAGGGAATGCTGATTTCTCTAGATGCTGTGGCTGTCTGAGATGCCTCAGCTTAGCTGGCAGACTCAGAGCAGGGATGTAAGAACTCAGTCTCTGGAGAGTCCTTTCTGTTATCCACAGAGCTTGTCCCAGCTAATGACCCACAGTATTTGGCAAGGGGGGGAAAAAGCAAATAAAAAAATATTTCCTTTCCCATCTCTTTGTGGATTTTCCCATAAGCCGGTTAAGTTACAGCTTCTGCTGCATCACACATGTACCTCTCCATTTTAGTGTCTGGTTTTGACCTTTGCTCACGGCATTCAGTCTCCCATGCACACCCTGCTTACTCTCTTTTTGTAATTTATGACACACACTGTACACCCATTTCCTTCTGCCCTTAACTCTCCTGCGTGTGTTCTTGTTATCTCAGCTGCTCAATAGATTTGCCATATTCTAGCCAGCTTCCAAGCCTGTTCTCATAACAACCTTTCTCCCGGACAATATTCCAGTATTTATGAGGGCCAATCTGTGAATTCATATGGTTTGCTATGACTTCTCAGCCTGTCCTACAGCCTTCCCTCTTGACCAAGGGGGAGTGATATTCATACAGTATTTGGGCCTTACTTGACTTTTGGGATGGATAGGATTCACACACTTTTTGAGGCTGCCAGTCAGACGTCAGTGTTGACCCTTTCCAAACTGAGAAATCAGCGCTGAAGATGACTTTTCCTCAGAGGTCTGCTCCTCCACTTGAGACAGGTAACATTTGGCTTTCTTTGGTTAATGTTTCTCCTATTACTTGGGGTTATAAATCGGAACACTGCAGAAAATGCAGACTCTAGTCAGCCTGTGAATCTTAAGTGAGAATTTATTCCTCCTCCATGCTGGCTTTGTAGAAAATCATCACAATGCTCCAACTTCTTGAACTGAACTTCGGTTTCTCACTCTTCCATCAAATTCTTCCCTGGCTTCCTTGAGCCAGCAAACACCTCAGAGTATTTCCTTCCTCATGGGAGAGACAGGACATGAAGGAGCTCCTGCTGGAGGGCTGGGGTGCAGGGTAAGGGGTGGCCAGGAGAGATGTGGGGACACAGGGCTGCTGTGTGAGGGGAGGTAAGGCGAGGTGGTCAGCCAATAATTCCAGTAGGTCAAAAACAGCTCTTGTCAGAGCAGCAGCAGGGTTGAGCTGTAGTTAGGAGGTGGGTCCTGCAGTGATACCTCGTGTTGGCTTGTTTAGCAGCGAAGAAGCTGGAGAAAGTGGAAGTCCACAAATGGAATTCTGAGAATCCTATTTCCCCTTTTCTCTTTGTTTTATGTTTAAGGGTAACATGACTGTGTTGGTCTGAGTCCTCTGCTGACCAACTTCCATTTACAAGTCTTCTGAAGGATTCAAAGGATCTGATGCAGGAAGCCAAACCACTCTCTCTTTGCTGCTGGCCTCAGAAATCCCAGCCTTCCCTCATGGTCTCCCTCTTTTTCTGCCTGCAGACGAAACCCTGTGTTGCACATCTGCCTTTTTACAACTGGCCAGGAAGGAATGAGGATCTGCACAATGGTTGTGTAACTCTGTCCTTGTTTATCCAGATGGCTTTTCTGTGGCAGAAGTTATCTGAATGATGAATGCATTTTCCTCTTAGGACAGGATCCATTTCCTGGGATGCATCACCTGACTCTTTCTTCTCAGGTCATTTCTCTGAGCATCTGGACAGCTGTCTCACATTTCTGATGTCTTTTGATATTCAACTGAGGTTGACTGCCAGCTTTGAGGTGCGGGGGAGGAGAGAGAGAGGAAGAGGAGGGAACTCCCAGAAGCAAATCAAGGTGTAAATATGTCTCCACTTCAACCATAGGTGTAACTGGAACCTACAGAGTGGTACCAAGGGAGCTTTGATCTTTCCGCCTTAAGTCCCTAGATGAACAAAGCGATGTTGGTATCAGGTGATAGATGACTGAGCATATAAGGTGGGCTGAGGCAGAGAATGGTGAAGAGCAAACTACTGTAGCCTTGCTACAGCCTTGTAGCAATGCATAGATATCCCCAGCCTCCTTTAAGCTTCTGGCCACCTTCCTTCTAATGCAGCTC
This sequence comes from Melanocharis versteri, assembly GCA_013397845.1. NCBI lineage: Eukaryota > Metazoa > Chordata > Aves > Passeriformes > Melanocharitidae > Melanocharis > Melanocharis versteri. The sequence continues at coordinate 1,000,049 of VZTG01006789.1, forward strand.
AGCAGGCAATTTGCCTTATTTGCAGTGACAGTGCACTGCTGGCACATCTTCAACCTAGTACATATCCTAACTCCAAAGTCCTCTCGGGGAAGGCTGCTGCTCAGCCAGTTGCTTTCCAGCTATTATCAGCGTGTGGGGTTACTCTGCTTTATAGGTACTTCTCCTTCCTTAGTCTTGTGAGGTTTCTGTCAGTTCAGCCCTCAGATTTCTCCCTCTTACCCAAAAGTTCTCTGATATGAAACATCAACCATTCCCCCTAATTCAGTATCATCTGCAAATATGATAGGGACACATTCTGTGTTATCATGCAGATGAAAATATTGACCACAGTACAGATTACAGGGATACTCCTCTAGTTACCAGCCAAAATTGGTGGACACCAAGTCATTGAATGTTATTCTTTGAACTCAGCACTCCAGATATTTTTTTATCCTAACAGCTTGACCAAATAGCTCATATTTCCTGAGCTTCATAACGTGAATGTTGTGTCAGACTGCCTTCAAAGCCTTAATAAATCAATATTACATCCACTGCTCTCCCCCTGTCCACACAGCCATTTCATCACAAAGGGCAATTAGGTTGGTTGAACCTGGTCTGTGTATGGTAAATCTATGCTGACTATTCTGACTTCTTAAACCAGAAATTATTAGACCTGGTAACAGCTTTAGGCCCTCCATTACTGTAGTTCTTAGAGGCAGCAAATTTAATAATTGTCACATCTCAAGGAGAACTTCTGGAAACCTCACTTCTCCTCCTCCAAAACAGTTGTAGCATCAAGGTTTTGCTTGTGTTTCTCCCTATCCCATGTGGGTATCAATGGAACAAATTAAGATATTTTGCCTCTCTGAGGCCAGTCCAATTGTCTGCGTAGCACTCAAAAGAGTACCACTGAATGAAACCTCTCAAACTCCTTAAGAGGTAATAGACAAAGGTGCTTTCTTTGATATTGTTAAAATCAAACTCTGTAATCCCTTCAAGAATATAATTCCCCAACTTCCTAAACACATTTACAAGGTCAGAGTGCAGGCAAATGGGGATTTAACTAATTTCACTGACAGCAGTGCAAAGGGCCTTTTCTAACTCATTTCCTGTACGGATGTGTTATTGTCAGGATTTCACTTCAGTGCCTGAGAGCATCATATGGTGAATCACACGGAAGAGGCAAACTTCCTCCTTCCCCACCTCTCTCTGGCAGCGGTGATTCAGGTCCTCAAGCAGTGACTGCTGGAGCACTAGTTCTCCATTCAGTAAAATCAAGCCAGCATCCTGGCACCTGTTTCAGTGACCTTAAGCAGTGTGCAATTGATGGAGAAGTTTACATTTCTTGTAAACTCTTGGCAAAAATAGATTATTTCAAATGCACAGAATACAGAAAGGATTAACTCAGGACTATTTTTGGAGGCAAATCAAAGTAGAGAAGAGAATATATATCAATACTCAAAGAGATCATCCCTTCCTAGCTGGAATAAGCTAGAAAGGTATCTGTCTGGCAGGACTCTTATTGAGAGTCTTGCCTTTAGTCTCATTATTTTTTTAAGAAATAAATAAAATCACATAGAAACTGATAAACATCCCACCAGCACTAAGTTTATTGCTTACCTTCTCATACCAATGGCTCAGGGCCGTGTTTTCTGTGGACTTTTGAGCTATAAAGTAATTTGGAAAAAGCTGTTCTGATTAGCAAAGTGGTCATGGAATGGAATTTGCAGGTGCCTCTGTATTTGCTCACTAGGAGAAGACTTCTTACCTTTACACGAATGTATTATTTGACTATATTTTCATTTGTTACAGTTAGTTTTAGTCAGGGCAGGAAAATCCAAGATGACTCACAAAACTTCTGACTTGAAAATTTTAGAGCAAACAACATTGCAAGCAAAGCCGTATGATCAAAAAAACACTCTCTGCAGAAGCTGTAGACTGGATCACCAAACCTTCTGCTGCATGGGTGGTCACTGCTCCCACTAAAGCCACATGGTGATAAAAAGACCACCCCAGAAATAAGATGCTAGCTTCTCACCATAAACTCCTATTTTCTCTGGTTGCTTCTTACACAGGGAGAGGAAGAAATGGATCCAGTATCTTGTGCTCAGACCACAAGGCAACGCGCAGCACACTCTTGGTGAGCCAGGAGACTGCATCCAGGGCCTTGCTTCAAGATGAAAACCAGACATATGTCAAAAATAACAGAGCCCGTACCTGTGCAGCGTCTCGGGGACGAGCGCACGTTCTGGATCTGGTCTGCAGAGCCAAGTCTCTGGAACCAGTTTCATCCACAGTGTCTGCAGGGCCAGAGCACAGATGGGAACCAGCCCTTCCTGCCCTGTACCCAAGTTTTCTCATCCAAACAGACAGCTCCAGACCGGAGCCAAAGGAGCAGCCATCATGTGGGCAGTGCAGACAGTCAGCAAGTTAAGCTCTCATTTAAATTTCTAGTCTCATCCACTCAAGAGATTACAGGCAAAGCCAAAATCCGCCGTGATATTCTTGCCAAGGGTGAAGGAAATCAATAGGCTGCAGTATAGGCTTACACATGGAAACATACAAAGTTTGCTTGGATGCATGGTTCCCAAATTAAACAGGGGAAACAAACAGGTCTCTGTTGCAAGCCTGAAAGCTGTTTGCAACATGTTCTATGCCTGTCACATTGCCCTGGAACAGCAGTCCCTTGGCCTGATCCTTGCCACCCTTTTCTTCTCAGGGAAGGCAGAACTGATAGATGTGTCCTGCTTGTCCTTATACTGCAGAAATGACAGTTCTTGCAGCCTGTCCCTAACTCCCTCCCTTCCAGAAAGGAATGAAGATGGTCCTCTAGGCTCAAGTAAGACTTCAGAGGTCTTCATGGTGGGTGGTGAAGGGAAACGGGGGCATCCTTCTTTCTATGAAGCGATAGCAAATGTAGATGCTTTCTACCACAGGAGAAACCCAGCCCATGGCAGGCAGGTTAGGAGTGTAAAAGCAATTAATTATGATTTCCCAGCAGAACAGAAGCAGTCTGTAAACTCCTTCTTGCCAGGAGAAAAACTGCAACAAGAATAATTTCCTGTTGACAGTTGGAGAAAAGAAAAAAAAAAAAAAGAGCCAAAACCAAATAAACCCCCCAAAATTAAACCCCTCAAAGAAACAGAGAGGAAGAAGAGGAAAAACCTGTTACTTTTTGCAGCTTCCCACTCAGAAAAGGAGCTGACATATTAGAACTGGCAACATTTCAGGGTCCCCTTAAAAGGCTACATTATCATTCCAGGCTAGGAAAAAATGTAAACGGCTATGTGTAATAGCACCCTCTGGTGAATCCTGTCACAAGAGTATCCCTGTCCCTATAGATGAAAAATAGAATATTGCTGCACACCATCTCAGAACAAGGCCGTAAGTGTAGGTGACACTTTGGAGATAGGGGGGAACATAGAAAAGTAGAGACACCCCTGTCTAGAAGGAAAGAGCACAGATCTATTTGATCCTGCCAAGAATCCCCAGCTGTGATGGCCTCCTGTGAAACAGCTGTTGAGGCATCTCCTATTCAAACCACTCAGTCTCCTGCCTTGGAGAGAGAGGATATGCTAATATTTCCAAATAACTGGCTCATTCCCTCCTTCCTTCTTGGCCCTTTGCTTCCCAGCCCTTGAACTTAAGAGACTACCCAGGTAGAGGGAGGGGAGCATGCAGCACGATGCATTCAGCTGGAGAATCCTTTCCACAGACTGAGACATTGCTGGAATTACCCAGAGCTAATTTAAGCTCTGGTGAATGCAAAGTGTGTGCCAGCAGGGGAAGAGCTCATGGAGTTTGCCACCCAAGGTGGATTAAACCAGCTTGGAAAGTTTCACGAGGGAAAGCATTTCTTTGAGGCAGGATGAGTGGCTGGCTGGTAATTCAACCATGAGAAGATCTGGCCTCTATGCAAGTCTGCAAATAATACATACGCTTACTCGTGCATTTCCATCTCAGAGGGGAGAAGAAAGTGGAGAATGAGGGTAGCTCAGTGCAGGAACAACATTTCCAGAAGTAGAAAAATGTTCTGACTGCATACCCATATCCTGCACTTTCAAAAGGTATTTTAAGGCCACCAAAAATGTGTAGTATGGGAAACAGAAACCAGCCCTATCCCTCATTTACAGAACCTCTCCCAGTTGCTTCTGCTGAGGCACTGTTTCCAGAAGCAGCAGGAGATTCAGCCTGCAAATGCAGGCCTGTTCTGCCATTGCTGGGTTATTGTCACAGGGCTTGACTTGGCTGCTCCGTGCCCCTCACCAGCTGTACCAAGGGCTCTGCCCATCTCCTGCCACACAGAGCAGCAGCACCCTTTGCTTGGACTACTCATGATAGGGGCACAAGGACACACATTAGGCCAATAAGCCTGAGTTTGAGCTTTCTTTTCCTGGGCCTTTTGCTGTGCAGTGTGCATGATCAGTAAGTCTACAGGCTCAGCTGTGCCCTTAATCCCTGTTGCTGACATGTCTTTAGAGCCCAGTCTTTGGCACCACCACTCTTGAAATTTTCATGGTTTTTCTGCCCGCTGTTGCTTCTGGAATTTCTCCTCATCACAGATAAATTTTCTTTGCATGAAGACAACTGCTTAGGACATCAGGACAGAAAAGGGTAGCATTTGCCCTAGTAGGTAATAATGTGGTGTCTCACAGAGGTGCACAGAAACCTGGATATCTTAGTGGCTAACAGATCGAGATTTGGATCTGACAGACTGGCTCTCCTGATAGATGCAAAGTGTACAGGGAGAGAGGTCCATGAGTAGTGGCACCAGGAGGCTCAAGGAGTGGACGTTCCCAGTGATCTGCTTCCTGCCTCCTCTTCTGCCAGCCTCCAGCTGGAGCACAGCAGGCAGCTCACACTGTCTGTCGGGTACTCTCCTGGAGCAGCGTGTCTTTCAGGGACCCCTCCTCCTCACATTTCTTCTCCTCCTGAAACTATGTGGTTTTCCCAGGTCTGTAGACCTTTTACTTTCTCTGAAAATAGGCTTAGTCGTTTTTGTACTGAAGGAGACAGCAGGGTCAGTAGCCAGAATAGATGCTTCAGAGGAAGATACCCACAACTTATCTTGGAGAGAAATTGATTTCCCATCCCAAGGAAAAGGGAGTATAAAAAGTTTGTTTTATTTTGAGGGGCTTTCAGAGACTAAATCAGTGAAAATCAAAAGGTCACTTGTTGTGAGCGCTGGACACACAGAGAAGGTCCTTCCACTGTAAGTTAGAACCAAATGGGAAACAAGTTCAGAAGGAAAAAGTCTTATGCAGAGCCCTCCAGGAGGTCAGGGAAAGAGGCAAAAAAAGCAACTTGCTTCCTTGATTCTCAGTGTGATTTATCTCAAAGGTCATCTCTTCCATAATATCTCATTTTTCCCCAATGCATATTCCTAACTGTAAACGTTTCTGTTACTTGCTGAAAGATTCATGCTTTCTCAAAAGCTTGTTGTGCTTGGCAAAAAATATCTAATGGCAGAAAACTCATCACTTACTCCTGATTGCTGTAAAAGCTGCTTGTGTGTGTACATCTGTCAACAGAGTCAAGGAACAAGCAGCACATTCAATTTCCCACTTTTTTTTCAGTTTCTCCTCTCGAACAGATCTTCCAGATCAGATCATATTGCCATCTTTTTCCAGTCTCTGTCTTTCAAAACATGAGAGGAGGCATATTAGTAGCATATTGCTCAGCTTCAGTGACAGGGGGGTTGGAACTAGATGATCCTTAAGGTCCTTTCCAACCCAAACCATAACGTGATTCAATGGTTTTTCCTTGATTCACTGCACAGGACAGCAAGTAGAGCCACGGGAGTTCACTTATTTGCTTTTAGCATTTTCCTCCCTTATACCTGCAGAAAGAGTAGGTGTGTTCAACTGAGATACCTACAACGATGCTGAGGTGGTTTGCAAAATCCTGTGGTTGACTTGATAACTGTTCTCTATTCAACTAAGTACACCGGTGAGTCATTCAGAAACGCCGAAGGGTAGATAATATGGAGACTAAATTTGTTCTTTGAAGAGCCTGACTCCATCTGTGAGGAGAGGACTAGCTGAAGCCAAACCCCTCCCATACCCAACAAAGAAAGTTCCCCACTGAGCTGTATCTAAAAGTAGGTGGTATACACCACTAACAAAGCGTCTCTCATCTCCTGCTAACTCCAGCCAGCTGCCAGATGAGCCTTACTGAAAGGAAGGCTTGCTTTCTTACTTTACCTGCTTTTATAGATTCCCCAGTTGCCTAGCCTCACCTCCCTCACCTCCCTGTTCCCCTCTGGTTTTAATCAGCCTGCCATTTAAATCACCTGGGATGCAATTAACCAGGAAAGTCCACTAAAAAGTTCATTACAGAGACAAGTTCCCTATCTCCAGTTTTCATCTTACCAAATCACAATACTGAACCTCCAACCAAAATGTCCTTCCAGCTACAGAACTGCTTGTCCTGGGAAACTATGAGCCTGAGGTTTGGGTTAACAGCACTTTCCCAAGTGGGAGAAACCCTCTGTCCTATATGAAATGAGACATGATCAATGACTACGTGTTCCAACTCTCAGTGGAGTAATTCACAGGCACAGAGATCCAATTCAATCTGAGAACCAAAGTGAAAAGCTCCATTATAAATCAATAGAAAGTTAACTAGTGCTCTGCATTTTGCACAGCACAATTTCTAACTGAATGCTCGAGTATTTACTATTCCAAACCAGCTACATCCTTTTAAGCTTAGAATTCCTGACAGAGGTGCAGAGCTTGTAAACTTTTCTACCCTATTTTAATTCATGAAGGGGGAGGATGAGAGATGAAGAGGGGAGAAATAGATCTAGGAACAGATCCCTGCTAATGTGTTACCCAGCATACAAGTTATCAGACAATGTTCTTTCCTCTATTTGTTTTACTTTAGGTAAAATAAAATAATTTTTTACAAGTAATCAATGGAAGGGGAAAACTAAACCCTAAACCTAAGAAGGCACAGCCTCAAACTCCACCATGTTACAATAACCAGGATGGTTCCTTCCACCAGAGAAGGGTTTTATTGAAACTGGCATAACTCTGCTGGTGCTGTGCAGGAGGAGCCTTTTTCTGGGCCGTTTGCCTCCATTTGGTAGGAGTGAATTACGTCAGCGTCAGTCACCCACATCCATTTCCATACTTCACACGGCAGAGCTACGTGCCATTTTCTTCCTTATGATTATGCTTTATTATTCCTATTACATCAGTGCCTGGAGGCCTTGGGATAGACCAGGTCTCTATTGTATTCATTGCTGAATTTACACGATGACATACAATCATGGCAGCAAAGAAGTTCCTGGAGCACTGTATGCTGTGAGCTGGAAAGGCATTTGGGGTAATAAAAAGGGAAGGTAATGATAACATGTTCTCAACCAAAGCACGGTGAAATCATTGTGAATTCCACGATGGGTAGGTGATTTAGCTTCGATGGTGCATCACTGCAGAGAGCAACAAGTGTCATAAGGCTTGGCGCAGCATCAAACCCACACACAATAAAGCTATAGGGCCAAAGTGTTCCAGCAGGTCCTCCCCAGGCCTTTCCTTCTTCCAAGGCTTTTCCTCATCAACTGCTTATTGTGTAAACTGTGTTTGATCACAATAGCTGTGCTAGAGGTGGGACACTGCAGGGTGAGGACAAAGTTTGTTGTAAATTTTTCCTCTCTTTTTTTTTTTTAATTTTTCTGTGTTTCCTGGTTCTTGTGCTCTTCTGTCTTGAAATCACACCCTTGATGTAACTTCATTGTGGTTCATTTTTCTTGCGGTCTAATTACATCTGGCTCCAGACAGGGTTTTGTGTTAGCAACAACAGAAGGAGGAGGTAGGAATCCAGAGATCTAGGAATCAGCAGGAATGTCATGGCCTGAAAAGTGAAAAATCAAAGGGGAGGGAGCCCAGGGAAAATGAAGGAAGAAAATATGAGTAGATAAATTCCTTAACCAGTCTAAAGGCAATTGAGTTGCTTATCAGAGTATTGATAACCCAGGGCAGATTTGGGTGTGGTGGAGGAATGTGAATTCCTCCAGCCTGGAACACAACAGCTGCACACAAGATCCCAGATGAGTCCTTGCCATAATGTCTTTGACGCTAACAGAATTACATCAAAGATGTAAATCCCAAGGGGTGGAAATCAAAATAAGGTCTGTGTACTTATGAAGTGGAGGCTTGGTTAGCAATGGAGAAGGGGGAGGGTCCAAAAGGGTGAATTTGAGGGCCATCTCAAGGACTGAGTCTTTCTAAAGCAGTGCAGTGGTAGTTTAAGCAGCTGCTGAGGAAAAAGGAAAGGAGATAATTCTGAGATAAAGCCTCTAGTTGATTTTGGACCCTGATACATAATCCACTTGTTGCTGGCTGTGAAAGTTCCAAACCTCATCTCTAGAGTGCTGTAAAAATCTCATTATTTGGGAGAATTTTAATGCAGAAAATAGGTTTTCTTTGTCATGAATATTTCTATTTCATTAAGTCTTTTTAATTTATTAAATGTTCAGAGCTTTTCTCCTGTGCCAGTGACCTGCTGGTTTCCAAAATCTGGACTCCTACAGTAAAGCAGGAGAGGGAGAAAAGCAGTGCATTATGTTGTATGTATGGCTGAACCTCTTTGAACCAAGAGCTGGTTATTCAAGATGTTATTAAGTTATTAAGATGCAAATCCATGTATCAATTGCTGCTGGACATGCCTGCGCTGTGAAGACTCCCATGTGCTGTACTCCTAGCATGGTGCAACCTTTATTGACCTGAGAGATGTAGGACCCATGGTGGCTAAGAGCAGAGAAGCCAAAAAGCCTCTGTTTCCTTCCCTTTGGTGAAAATAGGATGATGAAGTGATTTAAATGCTGAAGTGGGGATTGAGACACTTGATTCTATGTCTGTCTTCGGTGTCTGATAGTGGTAAGGACTCCAATGGGACATTTCCCACATGGGTGAACATTTCTGCTTCTCCATGCCTATCATTATTAATATATCTTTATATCCCATTAGCTTCTAGGTGAGCTATTACAAGAAGAAATAAAAAGGTAACTGTCACAGAGTCAGACCTTCAATCCCTGATCCTGCATCCCATCTCAGGGAGTGGAAGGAAAAGAGAGTAAATCTATCTGAGTGATCTGTTCCTTGGGATCTTCTCTCAAATACCACAGCTGGCAGTTCAGGGATTTCCTGGGCTTCATCTTGAGATTGTTGACTGCACCTCTTGTTTTCCACAGATATCTCTTCCATCAGCCAGGGGAGTAACAGCACAGTTGTAAAAACTCGGTACTTTCTTGGTCTGTGTTGTTACCTGTGATCCTGTGATGTCTGGTAAAGCTGTCACAGATACTTGGTACTTGTCGGGGAAATTCACCTCAGTCTGAATATCTAAAATTTAATTTTCTAAAGCTGAGCTAGACACCCTAGACTGCCTTTACAGGGAGGAGGGAGGAGGTGAAAGGTGGGGACAGAAATGGGTGTCTTCAGCCTTTCACCTGTGTCTGAGACACATAGCCCAAGATGAGGTGAATTGCTCCCTGAGGGTGCATATCTATCTCTATAGACAATAAATGAGTCTAGAATCCTACACTCAGCCAGGTTGTTCAGCACTAATGAAAATAAATATTTATTCACCATGTTTAGCTAAGCCAGCATCACTGCCACAGCTTGCTTACCTGGGTTCAAGCCCTTACTAGAACAATTTTAGGAAGAAAATACTTTTTCTGAAACAGCACCTCTGACTTAGCAAGAGCCACAGAGGACTTGAGTCAGGAAGGGTGCTCTGAGGAAGGTTCAAATCATGTTTGCGGTGTCCTTAATGTCCCTTGAAATCTGCTGATTATGGATGCAAACACGGCTGAATTTGTGGTCTGACCCAGACACTGGTGCTCCTTTGCTCAAATCTGGAAGCTTAAGGAGGGACATAAGGATTCTGTCCCATAGCTCTTAGCAGGAATGACGTCCTGATCAATTCCAATGTATTAAAAAATGGGTTTCTTTTCTAATTTTGTAGGAAAACGGCAGACATAATTTTGCACGTAGTAGAGTCTACTGTTTGATTTTCTTTTCTTTTTTTTTTTTTAAAGGGTAGGACAGGAGGAATGAAAAGCCTTTTGTCTAACTGTTTTCTGAAGAAAAAAAAAGACCAAGAAAAAGAGAAAAAAAATCAGCCATCTGCTCTGAATTCTGGGAATTCCAGGGCTACTGTCTTGGATCCTGGATTGGGAAAATGTGGGGAATCCCTGCCATTCAGGAAAATCCCCCACTTCAGAGCCATTTCCTGGTTCCACTGAGGATGCCTGGAGCATCAGAGCTGCCAAGAGCTCAGCTGCTTCCTGGCAAAATGTTGATGAGGCCAGGGAGACAGGAGTGGTTCCACCAGCAAGGCTTCTGGCTGCTCGGAGGACTTCTGTTCAAATAAGACACTCCCAGAATGTTCTCAACTGAGGAACATTGTCTTCTTCCCTGCCCCAGAGGTCAGAGGTACACTGGAGAAGACAGGCAAAGAGTAGGAGGAAAGATGAGTCCCAGGAAAGGCGAGGAACTTGCCTAGGGTGTTGGGATTTAAGTCAGGAGTAGAACCTTGCCCAGTTGAGTCTGAATACAGCACCTTGTCCACTGTCCCTCTCCACTCCATCAAAACAGCCTTGTGGTTGACTTAACACAAAAAGGGGCAACAGTTCCCCTTTGAAAACATCACAGCTCCCAACACCTTTCGTTAGTTCTCTGTTTTTATTTTTAAGATATCTTTTATTATCACTGTTCTTCCACCACTGTTTTCCTTTATTTTTTCCATGCTACCTTGCATGACACCATTCACTGCAGCAGTCTCCAAACCTCTCCTCTAACATTAGCACATAAAATAATTTCCCTTGTGAGGAAGCTGGGAACATTCAGTTATTCTAGCTAAAAAAAAAAAAAAAAAAAAAAAAAAAAAAAAAAAAAGAGGA